>JAAAKG020139462.1:0-34697 GCA_010014905.2 Druon quercuslanigerum
TTCAGTTTAACATACAAATATTTTTACGCCTAACATCTCAAAAAGATAGTAGATATTTGGCATGAACGTCTGCATGTTAGGTGAGAACATTTTACCCTTTGAACATCTACATTTAAACATCCATTTTTCTCCGTGCACCAATATAAAAATGCATTCTATCAGTTTTATGCAGACTTAACCATTTTTGTGGCTAGAACTTTTTTTTAAATATAATTTTTGATTTTTCACGTAAACAATGCAGAATAGTAAAAAAGAGCGAGATATTTTATAGGACTTTTCCAGATGTGTAAACTTTTATCAGAACATTTTTAGATTTTATGCCTTTGGTTGTTTTTGAGAAAAATGGAAAAAGTATATTTTCCAAAATAAGTTTTTCCAGTGTGAAGCAGTACTTTACCAAAAACCAAACTCACGAGATGTGGAGTACATGCTAACTATTTCTCACACAAAAACCAAACTTTTTTATTGAAATCAAAATTAATGCTCTTAAAAATGTTTTCGTGGACAAATTAAAAGAACAAAAATCCCGAATACGTACCTTCGTTAATAAGATAATGCATTTTAAAAAAATGCTTCGAATGTTCTAAAATTCGCTTGTAATCTTCGAATGATTATGAGGAAAAAAATTGAATAAACTGTGTTCCTTTTTTCCACCATAGAATCATACATACAAAATCGAAATCATTCTGAAAACATGACCTAGACTTTTCTTGACATTTTGAATGAACTAAAATTGAATTGATCTATATTAGTTTCACAACTTTTTTTACTTGAAATTTTTTAAGTCTAACTAACTTAAAAATTAAATACAAAAACCTTCAAACTTTTATAGAAATTTTAAGTTAGAAGTAGAAATTTGAAGAAAAAGAAAAATTTAAAAAAAGATATTAGCTCCGAATTGGCTAACATTAGATTTTATTTTTAATTTTAGTTGGAAAGGCTCGTGAGTGCACATCGGAATCAAACTGTGCAGCGATTCGAAACACGTCCTGCATGGTCGATCCTAAGGACTCTAAAACTCGGTGTCTTTGCGGTGATTATAGCGCACCTATCAATGGGGCTTGCACCAATAAAATACAAGGTAAAATGCCAAGAATTTTAAAGACATTTCGAGTTTTCAAAAATTCTTATTAGAGAAAATATAAAAAGTTTCCCGAGCACTCAAGTTAAAAAAAATTTATTCAAAACTAAAGGTACACTAGAACTTGGATTTAATCAGTCCGCATTGACTGTGTTCCGCAAAATTTATGCCGCGACAAATGGCTCGAGGGCCAAACTCTCCGCGCGTTAGTTGCATCAGGTTACGACATTCGTTTAAATCCAATATAAATGATTCACGCGACAGATTTGGTTTTAAGGTTACTGCAAGCCATTTCCGAAACCCGCATTGAATTCAAGTTCCAGTGTACTTAAATTTTCTTACATCGTAAACTATTTATAATGTCAAAAAAAGTAGGTTGTTCTATATTAATACAAAAATAAGAAGCCAAAACAATTATTGGCTCATTATCCCCCCAAACTAAATCCTTGAGTTGAAACTATTATAAAAAAAGTAGAAAAGTGTTAGCGATTTGCGAATATTTCAATCTTCTTTTTCTGAAATTGGAAGAATATTACATACCTCTATTATTATTGATTCCCTTTTCGTGAGTGTTGGTAATAATATCGAAAATGTGTGCCAATTTGAAGACTCTCGTTATTATTTGCATACACTTTCATGTTTTCTCTTGAAGCTTGGATAAATAGCGATACAAATATAGAGTTCTGGGTTATCTATGCAAATGGGAACACTCTTGAACTTTATAAATTATCCGAATTGCGTTTACATTCCATCGATCCTGAATTCTAAAATATACGCCAGTCTTTTAATTTCAAAGCTTAACACTTTAATACAGGATTAATATACACAATAACAATTGTGAAATTCCCTGTCTTTTTCTTGACCAATTTTTCATTTTGCCTGTCCCTTACAAATTTTTATTTCAGGTATAAAAATAGCGTTACGCCTAGCAAAACAATAAAGAAAAAATTTAATACCAAATTTTGAATTTTCCATACGCAAGATGAAGTTTCAACTAATGAGATTACTTTTAAACCAAAGAAGGCCATTTTCTACAAAATACATAAACTTGTAATGAAATAGTTAAATTTTAAACTGAAAAATATAAATTTTCTACTTAAAATAGATTAGTTCAATATTAACTCAGAAAATTAGTTTTCAACCAAATAAACAAATATTTTAACCATATAGTTACATTTTCAGGCAAAGAAATGAATTCTTAACTAAAAGAATAAATTTTAAACTAGGAAAACTGATTTATAGGAGGAAAGATTAATATTAAGCCAGAAAAATTAATTTAAAACCAAATACAGCGAAACTTTAAGGCTGGGCCGGTTTTGTGGCTGGAGGAGGTGGGGAATTAACCAGGCAGAGTGCCGTGTCGTTCGAAAACGCTTTTGTTTGTTCACATCTGTGTGACCACCGCCCATTCCTTACAGCTCCTTTTACTCCTACTTGCGGCGTGGCGTCAATTCTCGGAAGGACTATATCAGGGGGTCGTATCTCAGAGTTTCACTGTAGTTGGATTTTCGATCGATAAGCACGGTGTGCCTTGACTGACTTCAACCCAAAAGAGCTTGCATATGCCAGTTTTTTTCTGATTATACTTCCGGGATGCCTCACGATCATTTTGACCCCAAAAAAATCCCTTGGGCCGTTTTTAAGAAAACTCTTTTTTTGGTTTTTTAAAGAGGTTAATTAACATATTTTAATAAAAATAAGTTGAGCATTGAATTTTATTGGCTGGAACCTTTTAGTCTGGCGTCCGAAAAGAGGCTGCAGGTATTGAGCATCTTACGAGAACTGAAACCCTTCAATATTTTTGAAAAATGGTTAAAAACGTGGGAAAAAATCTTTTTTTTTTTAAATTGACTTATTCCGGTTCATCCTATGTCCCAAACACTCTCACAAGGATTAAAATGCTTAACAATTTTCTGAGATTACACCGTGACCTTCTAATGGAAGTTTTAACGTACAAAGCGAATTTCACCAATTTAAAAGTTGATCTTGTTTTTTTTTTTTAGTTTTTGTTGCATGATACGAAGGGATACTATGTGGATACCACGGGGATACTCTGTAGAGTATCCTTTTCGTTTACTCGGTTCGCTAGGGACAATGTAAATATATTTTTGTTTATTCAAATTATTCGCTTAAGATTGACTTCTTATCACCATAACTCCCAAAGTTTTAGAGATAGCACAATCGATTTTTTTCATTGCTTATTCAGATATTGAAAAATAAGTAAATATTTGTTTCTTATTTTGCATTCAATTTTATTGTCAACTACCCTAAAAAATGTATCATTTTAACGAATTTTTATTATCACAATTCATAATATGTGTTCGTATTAATCAATGCGAATTTTATTAATGAAAATTTGGATGATTTGTCATTCTTTTTTAGATTTGCAACTTTTTTCCTATTTATTTCTTTCATGGCTTGTGTAATTGGTCCAAAAATGGAATTTTTTCATTTTTAATGTTGTTTTTTTCACGAATAAAACAAAAACTACGTGTCCTGTTCAAAAGTGATTCATAAAAAAATTGTAGCTTTGAATTTTTATCCAAAATGGTTGGTTAACGAACTTGAACTTCAATTTGCGACACTAAAGGGTAAACAAAAAACCAATCTAATCTGTCCATTCTTTCGAAATTTATCGTGTTAACAATCTAAAAATCTACAGACACGCACGGACAGGCAGACTGACAGAAAGATTCGTAAAATACTGTTTTTTTTTTGTTCAGGGGCTCTCAAAGCGTGGACATTTGACAAATCCGTGGGGGGGGGGGTCAAATTTTACACAAATATAATACCTTTTATGATGAGAATGTAAAAAGATCAATTTTCAACTTAAAGTAGAACATTCCAATTTTCAAAGTGAAAGAAATCAATATTCAACAAAAGCGATGAAACATTACAAAAAAACAATGAATTTTCAACAAAGCAATTCCACCTTTAACTAAGTATTATTTGATTTATCTCTAAAAAATGTAATAGTTCATTTTTCAACCACACAAGATTCTAATTTCAAATCAGAATCAATTTGGTTTAACCAAAACGAAGAATTTTTAGCAAGACTATTAAGTCCTCAACCAAAACAGTATATTTAATCGAAAAGATTAAATTTCTATGATAAAAAATCAATTTTAACCAAAAACACAAATTTTGAACAAAATACATGAATTCTTAATTAATAAGGATCAATTGTTAACGAAAAATGGATGAGTTACATCTTCATTTTGAAAAATCGATTTTTAACACCATAAAAATGAATTTTCAACCAAATAGTTTTATTTTCAACTAAAAAATGGTCACGGAATTTTCTGTAACTTTTACTATTTTTCCAGCTCGTTCAGGGCTAACCTTACGGCAAATTCCATAAACAAACGGAGTGACAGAAAGTGAGAGTTTAGTGTATTTGTATTTTTTTTAAAAAGATGAATTCTTAACAAAGAATGTAGTTCATATTAAAACCATACAAGACTTTAATTTTAAACCGAAAACAGTTAATTAAACTAAAAAAAAGTTGAATTTCTAGTTAAGAAAAATTTTTCATTTCACAAATAGAAAAATTTCATCCAAAATGTTTAACTATCATTACGAAAACAATGACTTTTTAACCAAAATTTTGGGTCGATTTAATTATAAATTAAAGCGTGCGAGGCAACGTCTCATGGATCGAGGATTTGTATCTCTCAGGTTATTGTTGGTTAGAATCAAAGTAGGAATCAGAAGATTATTTTACGCTCCAGTTGATAGTGATCCGAGAAAAGGAAAATACGCCTTCTGGGACACTTTATGTGAAACAATATGTCAAATTTAAGATATTTAAATGAGATTAAAATCAAAATTAAAATAAGTATCTAACTAGTAAGTATGTTCGACCAAGGAGAAAGAATCGTTCTGAATTTCCAGCCAAGAAAGATTTTTGATTTCACAAATAAACTAATTTCATCCAAAATGTTGAACTTTCATTACGGAGAGAATGACTTTTTA
The DNA here is from genome assembly GCA_010014905.2 of Druon quercuslanigerum. Lineage (NCBI taxonomy): Eukaryota > Metazoa > Arthropoda > Insecta > Hymenoptera > Cynipidae > Druon > Druon quercuslanigerum. The sequence continues at coordinate 5,057 of JAAAKG020139462.1, forward strand.
ACCAAACTTTTGGGTCTCTTTGATTATAAATTAAAGCGTGCGAGGCAACGTCTCAGGGATCAAGGATTTGTATCTCTCAGATTATTGTTGGTTAGAATCAAAGTTGATAGGGATCCGAGAGACATAACCCAGTAGGCACAAAATTTGGCGACGTCTTTAAAACATCGCTACGATATCTTTACGACAACTTAACGACATCTTATGTCCATATCGTTACGGTGTCTTTGCGATATCGTAAAGACATCATCAGATCATACGACGTAATTACGATATCGTAAAGACACCTTAATGACATGGACATAGGATGTCGTGAAGTTGTCGTAAAGATGTCATAATGATGTCGTAAAGACGCCGCCAAATTTTGTACCCACTCCGAAACTCATTACACAGGCTAAGTATTGTTGAGCTAGAACGAACATATAGCCACAATACTTAGCCAATACTTAGACAATACCTAGCCGGCGAAATGAGTTTATGTATGATCACTGAAAAATATTAGTTAGCTTATGCTTGGAAAAGGACCTATTTATTACAAATACTTGGTTTAGGCATTAAATTATGCACATGTAAACCTCGACTGAATGTGTTATTTAAATAAATAACACGGAAATTCGAGATCAATCTAAAAATCTATACCTTTTTTCCTCAGATTATAAAATAAAAACAAAACCTTTGATAAAAGTTCCATGTTGGTTTAATTAACCAAATTTTTCTGTGTTTTGAGGAGCGAGGGAGGTCAGATAAAATATTACGGTATTTTACATAGGGACGGCAGGGGATAGAAAAATTCACGAAAATTCCCTAACTCTTTCAGGTTTTCCCTGATTTTTTCTGACCACTTTTAAATTCCCTGAATTTTCCTGGCTTTCCATAATTCCCTGACCTGTAGTAATCTTGCAACTGTACAAATAAATTACACTGAGGGAAAATGAATTGCGGCCTCCAAGAGCGATATAAATTAGTCTATTTGTTCAATTTTACCTGGAACTACTAGAGTTATTTATGTTTGAAAGTAAATTTCAGTAGGTTAGAGTAAATAATGGGCAAACCAGTCTCAATTTCCCCTTATCAGTAGAATTTTTCTGCAAGAAATATTATATGTCGATAAAATCTTTCGCAGAATTAATAATAAACTTGAGAACTGAATAGTGTAACGGGTTCTGTACAGTATATCAAAGATTAATATCGAAACATACAAGGCGAGCATAATTTAAATACACATACAAATCTCAGTATGTAGGTTAAATCATGCGAATCACCTAGAATAGTTCCCTACTAAAGTGGAGTGTTAGTTTCCCTTATAATTTACCTAACTAAGTTTAAGGGTTGATAAGGGACAGGAATCACAGCTCGCATGGTACGAAGCAATTCCGAGCCCAAAGTTACTCCAGATCGATCTTATGCTTCGTGCCAAATTTTTATCTGATAGTGATCATTTTGATCATTATCGTCTCCACCAATTTGCTAACGGATACAAATCAGAATGATTGGTGGTTCTCGAATAATCTTTGAATTAGAATCGCTCAAGGGATTCACTTATTTGTATGCAATGTTAACGGTTAATTAGAGATATTCCTACACTGAACTTTTTCCCTACTTTTCACTTTTTTAGTGAAGAAATAATTCATTCAAGTTAACAAAAATCATTATTTAAACAATGTATTATTATTTATAACTATATTCTAGGTTTTTTTCGAGACCAATACAAAATGAACATGCTGATTAGATAAAAGAATTGATTTGAACACTCTGTAGAGCCTACATATTTCAGTCTATCCCCCAAAGAAATATTGATCTTGGAAAATATGAAAAATCTCTGAAGTGTCGATTTTGAAATAAAATTTGTTATATTGCGGGCACTAAGAGGGAAATGTGAAAGCCTAACTTTGTGTTAAAAAGAAAATTATTTCAATTTAAATAATGCAATGGAAGTATTAAAGAATGTTTATTATTTTATTATTCATCTGTTGAAAAAACACAATCTTTATTGTTATTTGATAAAAAAAGTCATTTTTGCTCATGATATTTATTATTTTTTTCGCAAATCACCGACAACTTGCTTTTGCCTTTTTTCTTTGGATCGTAGTTTCTCTAAGTTAATTATAATTTCTTTATTAGTGGCAGCTAAATATAGCGATTTAAGGGGATATACCAAAAATTATTGTTTTCAGTTTTAATTTGTAACACATACAGTGGCCTAACTATTAATTATATTAAATAAATAAATGAGGTACATTAATATTTTTTATTAATAATTACTATCTAATGTTGGTTTATTATCTGTTGTAGGGTGGTCTACCCTACATCAAACAATTTTAAATATTGCATTCCAGCGAAAAAAAAAATTTAGAAATGAGTATCGAAAAGTCTGTTTAAAAAACTTTGAGGTCCTGAAACGCAACTTCCTACAAAACGCGCAACCAATAAGAAAAATTGTATATATAGTTTTTTGGTAAAGTCAATGTACAGGACTTAAATGTGGGCTCCTTATGTCTCTTCTCCATGCATCAATGCCTTATTTACCGTGTTAAATGAAAAAATTATGCTTTTTATATTTAAATCCATAAGAATCTTTAAAAAACAATTCAAATGCCTGAAAATCCCTTTAAATCATGAAACCATTTTATATCTGCTAAAATCTGTTAAAATCCTTTGACATTTCTTCAAATCCTTTAAAATCCCCTAAAATTCGTGAAAATACTTTAGTATCTTATTAAACACTTTTAAATTCTTAGAAATTCAGTGCATTATTTTTAAATCTATTACGTTCTCTTAAGACCCTTTCAATGCTGTAAAATTTGAAAACGCTTAAAAATTCAATAAAATCTTACAAATCTGTAGGAATCTTTCCAAATTTTTCATGAAAAAATTTAAAAAATTATCCTTTTTAAACATTCAATCAATTTCGACTCATTAAAAAAAACTTTCTTTATAATTACATTACGTTTTTAGTTCTCTTTAAATTTAACAGGAAAAACTAAATATGAAGAAAAATGAAACACCCCTTTGAAAATTGTTTCTTTCGATCAGAACATTATCTAATTATAAAAATCTAAGTTAATTCTCCTTTAAAAAACAGAATGAAAACTATAGCAGTCGGTGATAAATAGTGTGGGTGGTGTAAATATATTATAACAGAAATAGTATAGATGGTAACAAATGGGAACGTGTCTAAGGAACATTAGACATCAAGAACTTTTTTGAAGACATATTTCAGTAGTAGAATTCATCACGCAACGCAACTGAAAAGAATTGCTAGTCGGTGGTTTGAAGGTGTAAAAATATCCATGAATTTTAAAAGGTCATTGGTTCTATAGAAACAAGTTTAATTTATACTTATTCACAATGTATGAAATTGAAATAGTAGTGGTATTATTATTGTAGATAGGCTGGTTAATTCAGGTCCGATTCACTGCGGTTTAAGCTGATTTAGGTCCTTTAGCATGAGTATGTGGCTGCATCTGACTTAATTAGAAGTACATGCATTTGCCTGGATGTTTGGCTAGGAGAGAGGAAAACTGCAGAAAACCATCCCAAACCTGTCGCCCATCCGAGTTCTAGCCGCGCACGAAATTGCATAAAGTCCCCAACTCTTCCCGAGTCGAGATTCACCGCGCAGCTAATGTCATCGATAAATATGAATTAATTAATTAATATTTTCAGCTGTTGGTGCACCATGTCACTTAGATTCGGATTGTGGTGAAGGAGCCCATTGTACGTATGGAAATAACACGCTGCCTGGAAAACGTTGTTATTGTAAAACAGGATACTACGAAGAAAATCAAATGTGCAATGGTAAATTAAAAGCATTTAATAAATTATGATTCAATTCGTTTTTCAACACTTTTTTTCAACAATTTTTCAATGGATTTCGGCATTTTTCTAATGACCGTAAGGCTTTCGGGCGACGAAACCAAAATTTTTTATTTAATAACAAAATAAACATTATATTGATCCAAACTTTTCAGATGTACCCTTTTTTTAGATCTGCGAATTGAGTAAAGAAGGAGCTTAAGCCAGTGCAATTACTATCTAGTAAGAGTTTTCACTAGCTTAGAGTAAAATAATTATTTATAATGTTTTAAATAAATTAATGAACAAAAGCAATTTTTTGAGATTCGCGATGATTAGTTGTTTGAAATTAACAGTTTTTGTATTGAATAATTAATTAATTGTGATTATTTAGAAATATCTGTTGTTTAGTAATTATTTAAATCATATTGATAAACAAATTCACATTTTTAACATTATTTCATGAATGAGGCCAATTTTGTCCTCAGACTCCACTAAAAATGTATCTTTAGTGACTTCAAGCTGAAACTTTGTTCAAAATGATAAAAAAAAATTGATTTTTTAAACCATTTTTATAAGTAAATTCACATTTTAACCATTTTTCTAAGAATAGGCTCCATTTTCTTTGCGAAATCATCTAAACATATATTTCCAATGACTCTTTTTGCTATGATACTTTGCCAACGGATAAGAAAAGTTCATTATTTAAACAATATTTATGTAAAAATGCACAGTTTGACTATTTTTCCATGAAAAGTATTAATCTTCTTAACGGAATCAACAATAAATGTCAAAATACATTTTTACTTTTCTCATCTATTGGCAAAATATCATATGAATGAGTCATTGGCAATACATTGTTAGTTATTTTGCTAAAAAAATGGAACCTATTCTTAGAAAAATTGTCAAAATGTGTATTTATATATAAAAATTGTTAAAATAATTGATATTTTTTTTCAATTTGAACAAAATTACAGTTAAGAACAGTGTTAAGAATTTGAATTTGTTATAAATACCGTTTAAATAATTAACTTTTTTTGTTAATCTGAAGAAGAATTGCAGCAAGGAGTCACTGATAAGACATTTTTGGTTGATTCTGCAAAAAATGGAGCCTATTCAATATTCATTGTAACATACGAACACTGTGAGATTGTTTATTTATATTTTCTAAATAATCAAGACTTTTTCCTAATTATAAAAATATGACAAGAAGGAATAATTGGCAAGATATTTATTGTTGATTCCGCAAATAAAATTTTTACTTTTCATGAAGAAATGGTTAAACTGTGCATTTTTACATGAATATTGTTTAAATAATGAATAGTTCTTCTTCATTAAACAAAAAAGGCAACAGGGAATCATTGGCCAGACATTTCTAGCTTATTTAACGAACAAAATAAGCTTATTTCTGCAAATGCGACCAAAATGTACATTTGTTTTTTAAAAGTAGTTTACGTAATTAACTTTTCTTATCCGTTGGCAAAGTATCATTGCGAAGAGTCATTGGAAACAAATTTGTAAATCTATTTATAGTAATTGTTTAAAAAATTAATATTTTTTATCAATTTAAACCAAATTACAGATAGGAATCACTAACAATACATTTATCTCATATTCTACATAAAACTGTAAATTTTAAACAAATAATCATTGCGAATCACAATAAAAGGGCTTCTATTCATTAATTTTTTTTAAACATTATAAACTTTTTTTCTTACTCTAACCTACTAAAAAGTCTTACTGGATAGTAATTACACTGACTTGAGCTCTTATTTAATCAATTCGCAAATCTTAAAAAAGGTGCATCTGAAAAGTTAGGATAAAAATATTGTTTATTTTGTTGTTAAATAAAAAACTTTAGTTTAGCCAAATCAAAATTTTCACACCGACTTATTATACCCGAAAGCTTTATGGTTATTACAAAAAAAAAACCCGTCAGAATCCAATGAACATTGGGTTGTAGATAGACTTTATCCACAAAAGGTGCTTTTGGCTATATTGTGCAATGGGGGGGGGGGGGCAAACATTAAAACGTTTAGAGTCGAGAAGTTAGACGATTCTTAAGATTCTTGAGAAACTGTGAAAATCCTCAAAATCCCTTGAAATATTTAGTATCCCATAATCCTTTCAAATCCGCAGGAATCCCTTAAATTCTCTAAAATTCGATTGTATTCCTTGAAATTCTTCGGTATCTTATGAAATTCTTTAAAGTCGTTTGCAAATCAGGGAGTTATTTTTAAATCTCTTAAAAACGCTTATATCCCTTAAAAACGCTCGAAAATTCACTAAAGTCTTCAAAATCTGAAATCTCTTAGAATAAATTAAAATCCCTTTAAATCATTGTAACCCCTTCAAATCTCTTACAATCCATTAAAATCTCTTAAAATTCTTTGAAATTTTAGCATATATTTTTCAATCCCCTGAAATATTTTTAAATCTGTTAAAATCCCTTCCAAATCTTCCAAGTGTTATGAAATTACCCTGAAATCCTTAAAAATTTCTGAATATACTTTAGTATCAAGCGATTAAAAAATGTGAAAATCCTTGAAATCACTTTAAATATTTGAAATCTCGTAATCCTTTAAAATCCATAGAAGTCCCTTAACATCTCTAAAAATCGATCAAAATCCTTGAAATTCCGTGGAATCCCTTCAAAATCAGTAGGAATCTTTCTGGACCTCTTGAAATTTCTTACAATATATTAAAATCCATAAAAATCTTTAATAATCATTAAAACTCTTCGAAATCCCATTAAAATCCTTTGGAATTTTTGAAAATATTTCGAAATCTACTCAAATATTTTGCAAGAAAGCCTTAAAATCTTCGAAATATTATTCAAATCCCCTTATCCTTTTGAAAATTCGTGAAAATACTTAGATATCTTATGCAATTCTTTTAACTCCTTTTGAAATCCAGTGATTTATTTAAAACCCTCCTAGAATCGCTTAAAACCCTTTAAAAACTGTTAAAATCCTTGCAATCGATTTGAATTCCTTACAATATATTAAAATCCATAACAAACGTTGAAACCTCGTTAAAATTCCTTGAAATACCTTCAAATTAATTTAAAAAATTTATATGTTTGAAAATCCGTTGAAATCACATAAAACCCTTTGATTTTTTTACAAATCTGTTGAAATTACCTGAAACTAATTAGAATCTCTTAAAATCTCTTTAGATCTTCGAAATATTATGAAAATTCCGTGATATCAGGCGATATCTGATATCTTAAAAAACTGCTAAACTCCTAGAAATCCCTTGAAATCTTAAAAATTTCTTTAAAATTTGCTGAAATATTCGAAATCTGTGAGAATCTATCTAGATGTCTTGAAATCCCTTAAAATACATTAAAAACCATTAGAATTTTTGAAATGCGATTAAAATTCCTCCCAATCACATCAAAATCTTTATAAAATTTGAAAATCCTTCTCAACGTTTTTACTCATTTCAATCAGTGACTGAATTCTAGTTATAGATGAGTCATTTTTACTGATACATTAGTCAGGTTTCCGGAATCATCAGTAAAGAGCAGCTGATTCATAACTGGAATTCCGTCATCGATTCAAATTTGTGAAAATTGTAACGGATTCAAATTTAGAGTGCTTAAAATGCCGTTAAATCTGTTGAAATCTCTTCAAATCGATTGAAATCACGTGTAATCCTTTGAAAACCTTCCGAAATCCTCAAAAATCTTTCGGAATCTTATGCGAAATCTCTTTGAATCCCTTCAAATCTTCGAAATTCCATTAAAATACCGTGTTACCCTTCAAAATTTATGAAAATACTTTTTTATCACGTGAAATCCTTTAAAATCGCTCCAAATCCTTTATAATGCGCAGAAATCGTTCCTAATTCATTAAAAACATTCAATATCCGTCAAAATCTCCCAGTATCTCTTGAAATGCCGTAAAATCTCTGAATATCTGATTAAACTCCTTAAATACCCTTAAAATATTCTGAAATCCTTTGAAAAAATTGAGACTCTGAAACTGTACTAATAAATTTCCGCAAACTCTTGAAATCTTTTTAAATCTGTAAAACCAATCTTCATATTTTGAATTCATTCATTAAAAAAATTTTAATTTCGAAAAAATTTGGTAATTCTTTGAAATACTTTGTAGTCTTTTAAAGTAACTTGAAATCTGTCGAAATACTTTTGACATCATTGAAATCTTCTCAAATACCTTAAAATCTCGTTTACAGTGAAAATGATTGATACATTTTTGATATATTGAGTGAAAAAATATAATCTTACGTAAGAAGGTTCGGAGGGGGGTATACAGATTTCCAAATTATCATTACGTAAGTAATGGATGTTACTTTTAACATGGATAAATATGAAAATGACATTTTATCTTTTCAGGCGCTTCCTCACTTTTAGGAGGACTCTCAACATTTACTTTCTTGGCTATGCTTATAATGTCTCAAAGTACCGGTCAACCATAAATTCGACACGACACATTGCAACGAATCTTTCGAACTAAAATTCAGAGGTATAAAAAATGCGAGTAGAAAATTGTAGATTAGCGATTAAAGAAGATGCGATACAAATAAATAAGAACTTCCTTCAAAAAAGTGTGTGTAGATTGAATTAATTGGATTTCAAATGTACATACTGCCTATAAAGAATTACGAAAAAACTAAGCATTTAAGTGTATTCAGTAGACTTTTAAGCATGTAACTTCTCTATTTATAACATTACATTATCTCGTATTTACTTTATAAATTTGTATAAAACATCTCTGAAACTTTGGCTATTTATCCAGATATTTATAGTTTTAATATATTTACTATTAGAGAATACCAAAATGCCTTTGCGTTAGACATGGAATAAATAACATAGTATGTTCCATGTCACTTTTAAATAATTAATATGTGGCTAAAATAAATTCAGAAATTCGTCCTACAGAATTAAACTCTATGTGTGATTCTTGGCTGCGTTTAAACGATGCTTGTAGTCGAGGTTATTGATTAAGCTTAAGCTAACAGTCTAGGGTATAATTATTATGTACTGTATTTGTAACCACGAATAAACTATAGAATTTCTTATAAGACCTCTTTGAAATTCCAATAATGTGGACACGTACTTAAAAAAAAAATACTATAAACGCATTTTACTATTGCAACATTTCTTTGAGAAATGGAATCTTTTGTAACGTTTGTATGCGATTTTACTTAGCAAGTGTACTTAATTTAATATAATTTATCCATACTTCATCGCACTACATAATTAGCGGAAGTGGAATTATTAATTTAATTCATGAAAGTATACTAAAAATTGTATGCATTTTTACCTCAAGATTTCCTCCTGCGAACTTTAATCTTCATAAAAAATTTCTTTCAGAGAAATTTTGTTCAAGTATTTATCTAACTATAAATAATTGATACATGAAATATTTTTCATCATTTTTAATATATTGTAAAAATAAATTCTCAATAGTTCATCAGTTCACTTTTTCGTAAAAACCAATTGTGTTACTGTGTTTCCTGTTTGTCCACCAAATGCAAATGTTCTTGTGGGAATTTCTAGCAGGAGGTCGAATTCTGAAAAATAATTAATACCCACTTATAATAATAATTTTATCTACATTTTTCAATATAATATAAATTTGTAATATTAGAATTACAGATACAATTAAACTTCCTAAATATAAATTCTCTTTTACATGATTTGTGGTTCCAATTATATTTATTACTTTTAATATCTGTTAAATCATTTTAAGGTAAGAAATGCAATTATTTTCGTGTATATTTACATTTAATGTAACGATAGATGTACCAAATAATTATGTAAGATTCTAAATAATATTTGTTTTTCTTCATGCGTGAAATTATTTCAAATACTCACTCTCTCTAAAATGTTCCATTAGTTCATCCTTTGTCCAGTTACAAGAAGTTAAAAGAAGATATCCACCGTGTAAAAGAATTTGGTGAACATTTTCTATGTATTTCAGTCGTTTTTCTTTTGGATTTTCAGGAGAGAGGCTGATTGCATCGTAAGTACCTTTATCATGTGCAAGTTTAAAATCACCGGGTAAATTATTTCCCGCATCGAGGATATCACAAACTTGTAGTTCTACATTCGATATTCTATTTTCTTCTAAAACGGCAGCCGATAGGTTTATTGCTTTTTGAGAATAATCTACGCCTACTAAATTTTTAAAACCTTGGTTAGCTAAGTCTACAAGTAGCATTCCGTTTCCGCAACCCAAATCTATTATTTTGTCTTCTTCTTTCTTTAATATCAGTTTGGAATTTATACATCTAAAAGCAGGAAAGTAGGGAACAATGTATGTCAATTTATTACAATATTACATTATTCAATTTTAAATATTGGATAGATAACTGAATTCAATATAATGCGCAAAAAATTGCATAATTTAGGCTCTAACAGAGGAAATGGGGTAATTTTTTACGAAAATAACAGAATAGGAGTTCTCAACCAAACAGTTGATTAATCATGAAACAAAATTAAACTAAAAGGTGCACTGACAACCAAATAACACGACAAAAATTTTTCAGTCAAGAAAGAAAAAAAGCCAAATGAATTCTCCACTTTTTAACCCGAAAGTATAGGGTTTCAAAATTTTAATTTTCAAACAAATAATTGAATTCTTAACAAATTAGTTAATTTTTCTACCATAAAATGTCAGTTTTCAACCAAAATATGCATTTTCAACTAAATAGTTGAATTTTGAACCAAAAAGTAGCATTTAAAACTTCATAATTAAAATTACAAAACAAAAAGATGATTTTTGAAACATTGTTGAATTTTTAACCAACTTGTTGCTTTTTCATATCCACAAAGCTGATTTTTCAACGAAATGGTTAAAATCTCAACTAAAAAGTTAATTTTTGATTAAAAAAATATGAATTTTCAACCAAATAGTTAAATTTTTAAAAATCCAATAAACAACTGCATTTAAAACCAAACAGTTGAACTTTTATTTAGAAGCAATGATTTTTTTACAAAACAGTTTAATTTTTTAGTTAAAAAATCAAATAGAAAATTTTGTATAGAAAAAGTTTGTAACAGAAGCCCAAAAAATATGAATTTTCAACGAAAATTGTCCCATTCAACCGAGAAAGATGAATTTTTATGCAAAAGAGACGAATTTTCCACAAATTGTCAACCAGAAAACATTTTCAGTCATGAAAGAAAAAAAATACATTGTAGTTAAATCCTCGCGAAAAAAGACTAAAGTTCAACCAAAATTACTAACCAAATAGTTTTACTATTCTACCTCTAATGATGAATTTTTATCTAAACGATCGAATTTTTAAATAAAAAGTACTAAAAGTACATAACAGTTGAAATTTCAAGCAAAAAAACGAGTTAAAAAAATCAAACTGAATTATCAACATGAAAAGTGGAATTTTTAACAGAAATGATTATTTTCGTTTAAGAAACATTATATTTTTTAACAAAATAGTTGATTTTTAACCAAATAGATGAATTTTCAATCCAAACATACGAATTTTTTAGAGTACAGTTGAATTTACAACAAATTTCATTTTCAACTGAAAGAAGAATTTTGTATAAAAAAAGATGAATGATAGAATTCTTAAATAAATAAGATTAAGCTTAAACAAAAAACAGTTGAATTTTCAAGCCAAAAACACGTGTATTTTAAAAGAAAGTTGAATTATCAGCCAAAAAGTTGAATTTAAAAAAATTATAAACTACAATTATCTACCAAGAAAGACGAATTTTCAACAAAATAGTTGAATTATTAGGCAAACATAAAACTGAAAAATTAATCTAAAAATTTGAATGTTCAAAAAAAATGATTACTTTCGGCCAAGAAAGATAAATTTTCAACAAAATATTTTAATTTGTAACCAAATAGTTAAATTTTTGATCCAAAAAAACTAACTTTTTAGAAGACAGTTGAATTTTCAACCAAATGGTCGAATTCTCAAATAAAGATCATACTTCAACTACAAACAGTTGCATTTTCAAAAGATGAATTAAAAATTACAATTATCTACCAACAAAGACGAATTTTTAACGAAATAGTGGAATTTTCAAGCCCAAAATACGAATTTTCAAATTAAGAAGAGCAAACAAAGTTGCATTTTAACCTAAAAGTTGAATTTTGAAGCCAAAAACACAAGTTTTTAAAGACAAAACTGAATTATCAACCTACAAATTTAAAAAAAAATTTAACAAAAAACAGTTGCATTTTAAATAATGAATTTTTAACCAAAATTATAATTATCTACCATGAAAAACGTATTTTAACCAAAATAGTCGAATTTTCAAGCCAAAAAGACGAATTTGTTATAAGCCCTTTTCAGACAAGATTTTTTGCAATCAAAAGTTCGAATTCTCTGTAAAAAAATAAGAATGCTCAACAATTTTCAGCCAAATAGCCGAATTCGCAAATAAAAAAGATCAATTCACCTAAAAGATGAATTTTCAAGTAAAAAAGATGAAGTTTTTTGAAAATAGTTAAATTATCAACTTGAAAAATTGAATTTTCAACAAAAATTTTAATTTTCTATCAAGAAAGGCGAATTTTCAAAGAAATAATTAAATTTTTAACTAAACTGTTGATTTTTAAAGCCAAAAAGACAACATTTTAAAGACAATTTTGAATTTGCAAAAAAGTTCATTTTTAACTAAAAGGACCAATTTTCTACCAAAAAGACGCATGTTCAGAATTCAGAAGTAATTTGGGGAATAGGGGAATGATTGTGAAGTTTGTTATAATTAGATTAAAGATTGAGCAGTACCGGGTAAATTAAATTGAACTTTATGGCTGAAAACAATATATAAACATTATCCAGAGTGTAAGTTTTTTGTAGACATTTTTTAAAAAATGTTCACTAAAGACAAACTATGTTCTGAAATAAAATCACACAAATGCAAGAGAAATTTAATGTGGATAATCATTTTTTTTTTGTCGTGAGCATTTATTAATTTATTTCAAATCAGTTAAGTGCTAAATCTCGAATGCAGTTACCGGTGTTCTCGTTTTTTACGGCAGTATATAAGGGAGCAATAATGTTGTATTTGTATTGATTGTAGAAATTTTGTATTTAAAAAAAATATTATCTTTTAATTAATTAATTTTAATACCTTACTACTTTCGAAGCACTTTCACTGCCAAACCAAACCTCGCCAACGTCTCCGTGATCCTTAAAATTTTCAATTTCCAAGGCATAAGTCTTTTCCCAACTGTAAAATTAATAAATTTATAAGCTACTACCTTTCTACCTACGTTTTTAAGAACTTAAAATCTGAACTTACAACTCTAAGGTCCCTAAATCCGATGGATCTAATTCTTGCGAGGTTTTGTCTGTCATTTCTTATTTGAATTAGAATATAATATTGAGCAACATTGACACTGCTAGAATTCTCAATTTACACAGTAACCCCAAACCTCAGTTATTGATTGATACACTAATTTGGTCAAATTAATATTTGTTTTTATAATAATGTCACCGAATTGTCAGGATAACAAATCTCGCGCTCGGACATTAAAACATACATAACCTCAAAACGTCACTTAAGTGACGTCACTGACTAACCTAACAAGCTACAACGCGATTCATGTTCTGTACTTACATGCCATATATTGATTATCAAAAATATGATAATATGCTTTATTTATTTAAAATGAACAATAAATTATAACTTTAATTAAATATTTGTTTCTATAAATTGGCATATATTACAAATACTTGAATTTTTTTAATTTCCGTATTTTACTTAAGTACTCTATTGCTATCAGTGGTCACTGTTGTCACTTACTCAGTTACATGGGTGCTCGCGAAAATTATAGCTTGTTTTTTTATCGTATCATCCTCTGTTGGATGATTTCAACTTTGAGTAAAGTCTTGTAAAATGCAACTATAGGTATATAACAAGTGAACTTTGTGATTAAAAAAGTGTTAGAAACTATATTTACGATGAGTTCATTTATTTTAAAAAGCCTCTTCCACGTAGGTAAGTAAAACCGGTATCTAAGATACATTTTTATATATATCTTCTTATTATTAAATTTCAAACTTTTTTTACAACATCTTATGAAATTCTTAGCTCACATTATGTTAAAATCAATCAAAAATAATGAGCATTTAAGTTATATACTTTATTTAAATCAAAGCTGCTTCTTCAGAGTTCCTAACCTCAAAATATAAACGCAGTTTAAAAAAATTTTTTAGTACTTTACGAAGAACTTTTCATTTCTGAACTGATTTTTTTTAATAAAGCAAATAATATGATTAGAATGATATCAGAGTTTTTAGAAAATTTGTATAAATAGTAATGATAATTGTTTAGAACTCAATAATTGTTGAAACTCGCTTTAAACTTCCAATAATTACTAATCGTGCAAGACATTTTTGGTCATTAAGTCTACGATCAGTAGAACGTGTTAAGATTAAGTTTAATTGTTTGGATTTTTGTTTTTAATTAGACCTTGCTTTTTTCTAAAATTAAACCTGGAAAAATCATGGAATTTTGGAACTGGATTGTTGTAGCAACCCTGAAAATGTCACATATTTATATTTCTTTTGCAGGCAAACAAGGCAAATCAACAATTTCAATAAGGCCAATGGCACAGGCTACACAAGCTAAAAAACATGACATTGAAAAGCCGAAAACTGCAATTTTAATGTTGAACATGGGCGGCCCGAGCAAAGTTGAACAAGTAGACGAATATTTACTGCGTATCATGACCGATCGTGACATGGTGCAAATGCCTTTTCAAAAGTATAACTAAACAAAATATAGCAAAATTATTAATTAAATAATTTTATAAAACTGTCAAGGCATTTTTCTGAGCTTTCAATTGGAAATATTTTAGGGAATTGTAAAATATTCCAACGAGTATTTTAATAATTTCATTAATTTGAAAGAAGGGAATTCTAGGGGTTTAAAATATTTTAGGGTAAAGGCTTCTTTTTAACATCGAAAGATATGGAACGTTTTGGACCTCTAATTTTTTAAGATATTTTGAAAAGATATCACAGTTTTTTATAAGATTTCCAAGCATTTCAATTATTTCAAGGAATTTAACAAATTTCAAGGTATTTTGATAAATTTTCAAAAATTTCAGAAAATGTCACCAGATTTCATATAAGTTGACGATATTTAATAATATTTTAGTGGACTTTAATGCATTTATTCAAGAGAAGCGAGGTATTTCGAAAGCTTTCTAAGATTTTAAGAGATTCGAAATTATTTTTTAGAATTCACTCTGAATTCTTATTAATTCGTCCTGAATTTTTAAAATTTTGTTGTATTGCACTTGAATTCTTCTATATTTACTCAATTCAACTTAATTTAATTGATTAAAAATAATAAAGTGTTTATTTAATTGATCCTGAGAATCGATGAAAAAAATGATCGAACGGTTTGAAATATTTTAATTTATTTTTTCGAATTTCTTGACATTTTCTTAATGGTGTAATAATAATTTAAAAAGAAAGATTTTAAAGGATTTTAAATATTTTAAAAAATTGGAAAGATTTGAGCGTATTGTAAAAGATTCCAAGGCATTTTTAAGAGTTGTAAAAAATATCAAGTGATTTCAAAATATATCCAAGGCTTTGAAATATTTAAGGGTATTTTAAAAGATTATAAAGAATTTTTAAGAGATTTCTAAGGGTTTGACTAATTTTAAGTATTTTTTGCATGTGGTTTTTAAGAATTTTGGAAGATAAGGAAGGATTTTACAGGACCTGTAAGATTATAGGGTATTTTAAAGGATTCCAAGGGATTTTATAAGATTTCAGAGGATTTCAATGATTTTATGTGGTTTAAAGAGCTCTCAATCAGGTTTCATATAATTTCACGGAATTTTGTAATATTTTAATCAATTTCAAAAAATTCACAAGAAGTGTGGGATTTTGTAGGGTGTCAAAGATTTAAAGAGATTTTCAAATAGTTTTTGCAATTTATTTGAAATTCGTTTTAAATTTTTATTAATTTAGCCTGGATTCTTTCCAATACTTTTTAATTCTTCTAAATACTTAAATTTACTTAATTCAGTGAATTTTGAAAAAAATTCTTTTATTACATGTTGAAGTTTTTAAAATTCTTCTTAATTTTTCTAAACTTGTTTTAAATGCACTCAATCCAATGACTTTTTTCACATATTTAAATTGTTTTGCATGTACTTGATTGTTTTTTTAATTCAGTTTGATTTTTTATAAATCTTAGCGAATTTTTCTCGTCTCTCTTAAATTCCTTTGCGTTTTTTTGAAGTGAATCTATTCTTTTTATTTCAAAAGATGTATACAATTAATTTGAATTCCTTTATACTTACTTCCATTTTTAGGTAGTCATTAGTCACTTTTTTGATAAGAAAGTAGTAGGATTTGAAAGTTTTGAAGAGATTTCAATTAATTTTTGGAATTTACCCTGAATTCCTTCTATTTTACCCTGAATTCTTTTAAATTGTCTAGAATTCACTTGCATTTTTTTAATTCACTTCAGTTCTTCTACGTTTACTCAATTCTACTTAATTAAATAGATATTTTTGAATATTTAATAGTTTTTATTTAATTGACCCTGAAGTCTAGTCTTTTTTGACCTTACCTTGAATTCTTGGGCATTTGATAAAATTCTTTTGAATTTCCTAAAATTTTTATAAGATCATTTCAGCGTTACTGAATTCGATGAAGATTTTTCATATTTTTAAATTGTTTTCAGTTAATTTGCATTTTTTTAATTCACCTCAAATTTTTAACAGTTTTATCGAATTCTTTTCGGTTCTCGTAGATTCCTTTGGATTTATTTTAATTTTAAGGAAATCAATAAAAAAATTATTTTAAACATTTTATCCAATTCATTTGAATTCTTTTTAATTTAATTGGAATTTATTTGAAGTTAAGAAAATTCCCTATAAATTTCGTGCGATCAATTTCTAGTAGGAAAAAACTATTAGTTCTTGATGAGCTGAATATAGTGTTCAATTTTTTTGTTAAACTCGATTAATATCGTTTACCTCCTCAAGCTAGTTGAAATTGGAAAAAATTGAGTTTACTAGTGAAATATATGAAAAAATCAATTCTCACAGTCACCAATTTTTTTTATATACGTGGAACTATATGCCGAAAAATTTATGGAAGTACCTATTTGATATAAAAATTACATCAAAAACTAAAATTTGATGAAATTTGTTTTCAATTGGAATTTTATCTTTTTTAAATTTCGCGCAAAAAATTTGTATTATATTTCTGTAGTAAGAGACTGTTAAAAAAGGGCCATATTTTAGTCAAGAGCTAAGATGACATATTTCTAAAACGAGGCGGATTATAGTTCTACGTACATACAAAATTGATGAATTTAAGGATTTATTTTTTCATATATTTTACATATCTTCAGCTTTTCTTTGCTGAAATGCGAACTGAATTAGAAGAACCCAATAAAAAAGTCCAACTGTTTTTTTAAAGTTAACTCTTTTTAAATAAAAATTTGGTTATTATATTTTTCGTTAAGAATTTTTCTCTGTTAGTTAAGAACCTACTATTTGCTTGAAAATTTAATTATTTTGTTGAAAATTCAACAATTTTGATAAAAAGCCAATTTTTTGGGTCAAAAATTCAATTAGCTCGATGAAAATTGAACTAGTTTATTAATAATTCATTTTATTTGTTAAAGATTTCACTATTTTGTTGAAAATTAGTTTTAAGAAGATTTAACCATTCCATTTTTGGTTGAAAAATGATCGTTTTAAGTTGAAAATTAAACTATTAAATTTATCACTAGAAATGTATTTTTTTGGAAATTCAACTGCTTTTGGTCTAAAATTCATATTTTCTAATCAAAAATCAACGTGTTTTTTAGAGAATTTTCCTTCTTGGCTTAAAAATGCACATATTATGGTAGAGATTTTTTTGATAAAAATGCAACTCGTGTATTTAAAATTAAAACCTTTTCTTGGTTGAAATTTCAATAATTATATTTTTTGATGAGAATTCTTTTTTAAATGAAAATTCAATCAATACTTTCTTAAAACTATTTTTATGGTTGAAAATTTTTTTCCAATTAAAAATTTAAATCTTCCATTTTAGGTTGATGATGCAAAGTTTTAGGTTAAACGTTCTACTATTTAGTAAAAAATTTAACTATTGTGTTGAAAATATCATTATTTTGTTTAAAATTTAACTATTTTCTTAAAGAGTTATCTTTTTTGTTCAAAAATTAAAGTGTTTTGTTAAACCTTCTAAAACCTTTGTATTTTTGACTTGAAAATTAAACTGCTTGGTGAAAAATTCAACTGTTTTTGGTTAAAGTTTGATTTTTGTTTGTATGAAAATTTACCCGTTTAGGTTGAAAATTCAACTTTTTGGTTAAAAATTAAACTATTTTGTTGAAAAGTTGTCTTTTCTGGTCTAAAATTCAACTATTTGGTTGAAAGTTGAACTGCATTGTACAAAATATTTTTTGTTGGTTGAAGACTTAACTATTTAGTTGGAAAATCGTTTATTCTCGATGTGAAAAGTACTTTTATCAACTGACGATTACATTGTTGGCTGAAAATTGATCATTTTTAGTTGAAACTTCAACTATTAAGTTTTTCATCGAGAATTCATCAATCATTATTTTTTCATCATTCATTATTAATCATCATTATTATTATATACATATCATTATTGTTATCAATCATTCATTAAACAATCATTATTTTGCGGAAAAATAATTTTTGTCTATTGAACATTTTTTTTTAGCTGAGAATTTAACTATTTCGTTTTTGGTCAAAAATTGATTGTTTTTATCTGACTTTTTGGCTGAATAGTTTTCGGGTAAAAAATTCAACTGTTTTGTGGCGATTTCTCCTTTTTGGCTTTAAAACACACAAATTTGGTTAATTTTTTTTCTGGTTTGAATGAAAAATCTTATTTTGCTGAAAATCTCTTTTGTTAAAAATTCGTCTTTTTAGTTGAATACAACGTTTTTTTATTCAAAATTAAAATTTTTTCTTGGTATATCTTGGTTTAAAATTAAAATATGTTGTTAAAAACTAATTATTATGGTCTTAAATTCATTGTTTAAACTGAAAAATTTAAGTATTTCATTTTTGATTAAAAATTTGTCTTCCTTGTTTGAAAATTCAACTCTGTGGTTGAAAATGCTGATTTGTCATCTAAAAATTAATTAATTTAGTAAAAAATTCAACTGTTTCCTTTGAAAATTTAATTATTCTGTTGAAAATTTGATTATTTTGTTTAAGAGTAATCTCTTTTATTTTATAATTGATCTGTTTTGTTAAACATTCTTCTTTTTAGAAACAAAATTCCTCCTTTATAGATTAAATATTCAACTTTCCTCTTAAACATTCATATTTTTAGTTTCAAAATCAATTTCTACTAATCAGCTGTTTTGTTGAAAACTCATATTTTTGGTAGAAAAGTTCTTAACTGAAAGTTAATTTTTCTTGCTTGAAAATCCAACTGTCTTCTACGAAATTCGCCTTGGATTAATTATTAAGGTATTTCGTTAAAGATGCAACTGTTGTTGGTTGAACTTTAATCTTGTTTGTTTAAAAATTTATTTCTGTAGGTTGAAAATGTAGCTATTTCATTGAAAATTCAGCTACTTCATTGAAAATGCAATATATTTCGACTTGAAATCTTAATCTTTTTATATTGAATTCAATACTGTTCCTATACATTGGTTTTAATTTAAAAAATGTATATCCTATTTCCCTGTCCCGAGAGCATTTGGGTTGTGAATTGTGACTGTTGTCGCTAAAAGTGTTTAAGACAAATTTTGAAACAGTCAGATTAGACAGCTTTATTTGAGCTTTATTTTATTTGCAGATACTTAGCACCTTGGATAGCCAAGCGACGAACTCCAGAAGTAAAAGAAAAGTACAAGGAAATTGGAGGTGGTTCTCCAATATTAAAGTGGACAAACAAGCAAGGTGAACTTTTGTGCCAGAAATTAGACAAAAAATCGCCAGAAACAGCTCCGCACAAGCATTATGTTGCCTTTCGATATGCTGATCCTCTGACTGCTGAAGCTTTACAGGCCATAGAAACGTATGAATTTTTAACAAAAATTATGTCTTATTTATTAATTGTTTCTTAATTATTAAGCTTTTTAGTTACTAGAGAGACTTTAAATTTAATTAGAGTCGTTAGTTTAATAAAAAATATTTACTTTCCAGAGATAAAATCCAGAGGACAGTCATATTTTCTCAGTATCCTCAATACAGTTGCGCGACAACTGGTTCTAGTTTTACTGCAATTTACAAGTATTACAAGGACAGGTAAAAACAGAATCTACAATTAAAATAAAATTTTTTTAATTCTTCTTTTGCCCCAAATACTCGAAAACCTTCCCCCTTTTCCCGTTTTCTCTTTTTAATATTGTTTATTTCAATTACGCGAAAAGTTCTGTAAAATAAGTTAATGTACGTAGAACTATTAGAACCATTTTCTTTCTTTACACATCTGTAAAATTATTCTATTAAACACTAGAATATGCTACGTCTTGTATTCAAATTTACTTTTTTTCTTAATTTAGAGAATTATATATTATAATTTGACGAAATGACAAAAGTGGCAAAGAAGTCAGGAAATTTAAAACTGTTTAGGGAAACTCTGGGAATAACTGACAGAGTTAGGGAATATTTAATAAATTTTAATTGAAGTTAATTTTATTATTTTGCTGGAAATTAAAAGTTTCGGTAAAAAGACGTAGTGGTTGAAAATTCATATTTTTGGAATAAAAATTCATATTTCCTGGTAGAAATTGCATCTGTTTTGGTTAAAAATTCTATTTATGTTTAGTGATTCATCAGTTTAGTTGAATACCCCCTTTTTGTTCAAAATTGAAATATCCTAATTATTCCATGTTTGGTGGAAAATTTATCTTCTTCAGTTATACATAAATTCAAATATTTAGTAGAAAATTCCTGTATTTTGTTGAAAATTCGTCTATTGTGGTAGAATACTAATCTTCATGGTTACTTTCTTATTTTTTGGTTGATAATTCATTTCTTTGTTTGAAAATTACTTTAAACATCCAAATATTTGTTAAAAAGTTTATTATTATTGTTAAAACTTTTTTTTTCTTAGAAATTTAATTTAATTATTCTATTTTAGGTTGAAATTTTAGTTGCTTAGGTGAAACTTTAACTATTTTTTTTATTTATTATCGATTTATTTTGCTAACTGAAAATTTGACTATTCTATTTTTAGTAGAAAAATATCTTTTTTAGTTTAAAATTCATGCATTTAGTTATAAATGTTCCAATTTTAATTGAAAATTCATCTTTTTTGTTCAAAATGCAAGTATCTGGTGAAAAATAATTTTATTGTTCTTTAAGATCTTTTATTTTGATCTTATTGGTTAAAAAATTATCTTTTTGTTTTTAAAATGTAACTTTTTTGTTGAAAATTCATTTTATTTGGTTGAAAATTTATATTTTTTACTAAAAATTCATTTATTTTGTTGACATTTTTTCTTTTTTGGTTGAAAATACATTTATTTGGTTGAAAATTCGTCATTTTTGTGTTTGCAATTTAATTATTAAATTAAGTATTTAAGTATTAAACTGTTTTCTTAAAAATTCATATTTTCATGTTGAAAACTAAACTATTTTGCAGAAGGTTCGTCCGTTTCGCATAAAAATCTGACATTTTGTATTTTTTCCTTGTTTTCCTTATTGTTGGTATAGGATTGCACTATTTCTTTGAAAATGCGTATGTTTTAGTTTAATTCTACTGGTTTTAATTAAATATTAAAATATTTTTTGGTGGAAATATGAATTGTTACAGTTTTCGTTGAGAATTCATTTTTTTATTAAAGATTCACCACTTTGGTTGAAAACTTAACCGTATTCTTGAAAATTCCCTTTTCCTTTGTAGAAAATCAACTGTTTTAACTGAAAATTACATTCTTTCAATTTTTTTTCAATATTTGTCTTTTTAACTTGAAAACTCAACTGTTTTTATAAAATTATGTATGTCTTTTGTCATTAAAAGTGTTTAGGAAACATTCAGAAAAAAAAACATTTGGTTTTGTATGATCATTTTTGATCTCCTAGATGTAAAGTTGTTCTTATGTCTAAAAGAATAATTTAGAAAGGTCAGAGGAAATGTAAAATTGGTCAGGGAAAAGTCAGGGAATTTCGAAATTGGGATTTCGTAGCAACCCTGTAAAATTATTTAAAAAGAAAACATTTCTTATGAAAAGATTATTTATTTTTTTCTACGTTTAAAAATAAATGTTGACTCTTTGCCCGATTTTCCTCTCCCTTTTCATGAAAAAGTGACCCTAATTATCCTATCTTGAGCTCCTTTTACACTGTGACCCTTGAAGTAAAAATTTTTCTAATACCAGAATATTGCTGTCTATTTTCCAGGGAAGATTTAGTAAATAAAATGAAATTCAGTGTGATAGACCGTTGGAGTACGCATCCTTTATTAGCGAAAGTTTTTGCTGAAAGAATCAAGGATGAATTAAAGCATTTTCCTAAAGAAGATCAAAAGGATGTGATAATTATGTTCTCTGCTCATTCACTTCCAATGAAGGTACATAATATCTTTAAATTGTCCCTGATACACTAAGTTTAAAATGTGTTTTCTATTTATTTAAAGGCAATACGAAGGGGAGATCCTTACGCCTCTGAAGTTGGAGCCACAGTACAACTAGTTATGCAAGAATTAAACAATTCGCATCCGTTTATTTTGACATGGCAATCAAAAGTTGGGCCCGTGGAATGGTTATCGCCATTTACAGATGACGCTATTGAACTTTACGCCAAGGTTCACAAGAAGAAAAACTTCATCTTGGTGCCGATTGCTTTCGTTAATGAACATATTGAAACTTTACACGAAATGGATATCGAATTTTGTCACGATTTGGGCAAAAAGGTGAGACATTCATTTTTCTCATATGTAATAAAAACAATATATTCAGGGCTTTTTGATACCTGCAAATTTAAAAAAAAAAGATTTTACAAACTTTCGGAAATCTTTCAAAGTTTAAAAATATTTTTTAACTCTTCAAAAATTCTAAAATTCTTATGTATCTTTTAAACTTCCTCGGGTTATTTCTAAAATTGTCCTAGAATATTCTGAATTCGTTTTCTTACAATTTTTGAAATCGTTGGAAATTTAAAAAATCTAAATCTTTTACATTCGTTAAATAATTTCGACATTTTACTCCGAAATCTTCAAAAATCTACATCTTTTTCGAAGTTTTTAAAAGTTTTTTATTTATTTTTGAAATTTTATCTTTTAAAATAATTCGAAATTTTTCCAAAAATTTGAAAAAAATGCTGAAAAATTAAAAAACTTTGCTTAAGATCTTCTAGATTCTTTTTTGACATTTTCTTTTAAATGTTAGGAAATTTTTGTGTATCTTTTTAATGTATTCCTTTGAAGAAAATTTTATAAAATAAAGAATTTAAAATTTTTCATTTTTTTGGTTTGCCATCTTCAAAAATCTACAGTTTTTAAAAATATTTCTTAAAATTCACGCAATCATTTTTCATGTTTTAAAATATTTAACTTTTTATAAATATTTTCCTTAAATTAATTAAAAAAATAAATAATCAATTTCCGAAATTCTTTACTAAAATTTGTGTAGTAAAATGTTAAAAACGGCATTATTGTCAAATCATAAACAAATTTACAATTAAAATTTTACTATTTATCAATAGTGTTTTAAAAAATTCCAAAATAATATTTTAGATGAAATAAAATCATTTATTTGGAATTTTTAATTTATTAAAATCATGGTACATAAAACTCGTAATAATTTAAAATGGTCACGGGGTTAAGAATAGAATCCTTTTGAAAATTTTAAAACATTTATTTAAAAAGTTAATAACAGAATCATTGCCTTTTTTATTATAGAATAAATTTTAAATAATAATAATAATAATAATAATAACAATAATGAAATGCATTTTTAGAATTGAAATTCCTCATTCGGAAAAAGCGATTTATAAAATTGCAAGAAATGTTTTCAATGGGTTTCACATTTCATTGGATGTTACAAAAATTCTAAAGGTTTTAATTTGTTTTAAAAGATTTTAAGGGATTCTAAACTCCAAATTACTTAAAAATATTTTATTGATTTTTAAAGTATTAAAAACTCAAAAAAAAATGTATTCAAATTTTGAAAAAGCTCCAACATTTTGAATTTTTTCTGATCAAAGAATTTAACTCAGATAGTATCTAAATATATTTGATATCTAGTGACGATTGTAAAGGAAATTTCCTACTCAATCAGAAAAATATTTTTTTTTATTTTCCTGAACATTTTCAAAACTTTCAGAAGTGTATAACTTTTCTAATTTTCATCTAAAATGTAAAGAGAACAAACTTTCAAATTTTGAAAATGCTCTAAATTTATTTATTTTGGTTTAAAATATCCGCTTAACGAACTTAACCTTTATTCTGGGAACCTTAAGAAGTTTATCAAAGGCTGACTCGATTAGACAAATCTTTCAAAAGTTAGCGTGGCTACAACATTCAGGTAACCATACATACAGACATGCAGACATACAGACACCGAACAAATTTTATAATTTTTGGATTCTGTAAGTGCCGAAACGTCAAAATGCGTTAAAAACCAGAGATTGAAAATTTGGACGATTACATTACACTCTCATGAATGAAAATGTAAAAATGCATAAGGGGCGCGGGCTTTTAAAATTCCTCCATTTAATTATGACGAATTCAAAATTTAGTCGGAAATTTTTAAAGTTGTTGCAAATATTTTAAGAGTGGCTAAACTATCATTTAAAACAAAGACATAATTATTTTAAGATAAACTTTTACAGGGTTGCGACTTGACCGGGAAACCCTACTTTTTTTGAAAAAGAATTCATCTTTTTTTGGTGTTATATCAACTATTTGGTTAAACGTTTGTATTTTTTAATTGAAAATTCAACTATTTTTTTGAAAATTCGCTTTTGTTGAACATTATTTTTTTACTAAAAAATTAATTATTTAATTTTTGGTTGAAAAATTATCTATTTAGTTGAAGATTTGTATTTTATGGTACAAATTAATCTTCTTGCTTGAAAATTAATCTTTTTGGTCAAACATTCAATTCTTCTTGTTAAAGATTTATCATTTCAGTTAAAAATTCGTCTTTTTGGTTTAAAATTCAACTATTCCATTTAAATATTTACAATTTTTTTTCAAAAGTTTTCACTTTGTTTGAAAATGTGACTAATTTTTGGAAAGTTAGTTGCATTTTTTAAAAGTAATTTTGTAACTGAAAATTTAACTTATTCCAATTATAAATTCTCTAGATGTAGTTAAAAATTTGTCTGTTGGATTAAACATTTACTTTTTAAACTTAAAATTCAATTACTCGAGTTTTGGCTGGAAATTAATTTTTGTATAGTATAAATGAATGTTTTTGTTTGAAAATTCAAATATTTTAGTTAAAGTTTCATTGTTTTAGTTGAAAATTCTAATGTTCGATTTAAAATTAATTTTTTTGACTTAAAATATTACTATTCCATTTTCGGTTGAAAATGATTATTTTTTAGTTCAAAATCAAACTATTTGTTAAAAAAATTGTATTTTTTAATGAAAAATTGAACTAGATAATTAATGTTTTTATTTGAACATTTATCTTCTTGTTTAGAATTTCACATTTTTTTATTAAAATGCAAGTGTTTTAGTTAAATATTCATCACTTTATTTTAAAATTCATCTTTTTGGTTTATAATTTCAGTATTTAAGTTAATGATTCGTAATTTTATTTGAAAACTTGTCACTTTGTTTGAAAATAAAGCTATTTTCTTGAACATTCGTTTTTTTACATTCAAAATAATTTTTTCAACTTAGAGTTTAACTATTCCAATTTGTGTAAAAATAACTTTTTTTAGTGAAAAATGTAAGTGCTTGTTTCAAAATTCATTTATTTTGCAATTTTTTGCTCTGTGTTTTTTAAGGGTGTTTAAAATGAACGTCATGAATTAAAATAAATGTTTGCGTTTTGCGGCAAATATGAATACGTTACTTTCAGGATGCCCGGGAAAATTAAAAAAAAATCACAAGGAATTTTAAATCATGCACCGAATAGCCACCCCAATTTATTTATATATTTTATTGCCAGTGAACATTTTGTTATCATTTTCTTATGTGCGCGTAACTAAAGTGCTTATTCAATTATTTAAAATACTTATTTCTGGCTAATTTAACCCTTTGCAGTGCAAAGTAAACTTAATACTTAAAATATGAAAATATTCAGTGTTTTTTTTTTGCTATTTTAAAAAATCTAAAAATCTGACAGAAATGTTCTGTCTAAATATTATTGATTTTTTTCAGCTTGGAATCAATATCAGAAGAGCAGCAGCACCTAACGATCACCCGATATTTATAGATGCATTGACAGATATTGTTTTTTCTCATCTAAAATCCAATCAACCAGTCAACCCTAAATTATTAACAAGGTGTCCTCATTGTGTGAATCCTAATTGTGGAGCAAGTAAACTTTGGCTTGGAAGGGTTTGTCAAGTTTAAGATACGAATAAAAATATGAATTAATTATAGACTCTTCAAGAGTAGGATATTTTTACATTCAGTCGGTCTTTTGGTAAGAAATGAGGTAGGATTGAATTAAACAATGTTTTCTCCATTCTATGTTGTGAAAATTCTGGAATAGGCATTTAACTTTATCTTAATGTTGTTAAAAACACGTAAGGTATATTATTTGGTTTGGAATCTGTGATTATATAAATTTTTTTTACTTATCTGTATTAAGAAAATTGTTTTCAAACATGGATAATGTTAAATGATACAAGATTATCTAATGTGCTGTCTTTTTTATTTATTTACATGAGAAATATAACTAGTTCCTTCTAAATAATGAGATATCATTTAAAATCCTATTCTGCATCGTATCTGTGAATTTAATTAATTTCCGGTGTTTACTGCTCTATTATCTAATTTGTACAATCTTTTTTTGATAAAGTCCGATTAAGCAATACGGAATCATCAACTTGTTTGTCACTTTTATATGAGAAAACTATTTTCGCCCTTACGTACCTAATATAAGTACTACTTGAAATTAATCAATTTAAAAGCTTTTCTCCATACCATAAAGATAAATATTTTAAATAACTATTTAATGAATGAATGAATTTAATGAATTTTTGTTAAGTTTTTGAATGCTTCAATTCCAGTTGAAATTATATTCTAAGAGTTGAGACGAAAAAAATACAGTTTCTCAGTTCGTTTTCAAGTTTATATGAGAATAATTTTTGTAAAAAAAAAACATTTCTGAATATTTCAGATGTATCAAAAAATAGTAATAAAAATTTCAGTCCGTTTAAGCGATGTTTTGGACTTTTAGAAGCTTCGAGTAAATTAAGATATATTTTATCATTTTTCGGAAATGTTTCCAAGTTTTTGAATATTTCTTATCTATTTAAAACCTTGATTTCTGAAAATATTTTTAACTGAATCGAATTTTTCTCAAAATTTTGAAAAATCATTAAATTGTCTTTATCTTCTAAACTTTCCCACGCATTTTAAGAAAATTTGTTCATTCTCTTGAAACCTTTCGAAATTTTTTTTTCGAATGAAGTTGAATCCCTCCAACTCTGTTACATATTTCATGAAGTTCATTTTTTTTAAATCATAAAAAATTGTCACACGAATATTCAGAAAATTCCTTTTTTTTTAATTTTTTAGACCTTCTAAATGTTTTAATCTTTAAAAACTATTTATATTTTTCATGATTTTCTTTTAGTTCTGCAAAAATAAAAAAACTATCTTTAAAATGTTTCAGATTCTTCTGTGTCAATTTTTGAAATGTTTTAAATGTTTTTGAATAGTCTCTTTAAATTAATTTATCAAAATGAAAAAAATTAGTTTTTCCTAGGAACCTAAAAATAATTTCATTTTCGCGAAAACTTACAAAATTCTTTAAAAACTTTACAAGTTTTAAGTGTTTTGGAATCATTTAAAAATTTCTGAATATCACTTAAACTTACTCAAATTTAAAAGCACATTTTTTAAACCAGCATAAACTTAAAAAAAGTTGTGCAAAAAAGTTCACAAGAAGGCTAGAAAAGAATTAAGATCCTCAATTTTTCTTAATTTATGTAATATGGCAAAATTGAAAAGTTTTGCTTTAAAAATGTTGATACACTTTTAAAAATTATCAAGAAATAATTTTTAAAAAATTGTAATCTTTTTTTTCTGCTTTCTCTTTGAATTCATTACAAAACAATCATTTAAATAATTCCCCATGAACTTCTTTTCATTCTCTTGACACCCTGCAAAATTCAGTTTGCCTACAAAAATTTTACATCCTTAAAAATAAAAATAATTTTCACAAAGTCTTCCATATTTTTTTCACATATTTTAAAACCTTCAAAACTTAAAATTATTCTTTTAAAATAAAACCTTACCGATTTCAAATTTTACCCGAAATCTTCAATAAAATTGAAACTTCTCAAATCTTTCATAATTATTAAAAAGCTTCAAACTTAAAAAAAACAGTTTTTAAATTTAGTTTTTGCTATTAATTGATTTTTTCTAATTACTTTAAAAACGTAAGAAAGTTTACAAATTATATTGCGGCAGCGAAATGTTAAGAACAGAATTATTTGATATGATTAAACAATCATTTACATTTTAATTTTTCTCTTCTATCAGCAACGTTTACACATATTTACAAAGAAATTTAATGTTACTTTAATGTTACTTAATATGTGAACGTTTCCTATATATTCGTCGCCCTTATGCTTCATTAACTGGTGTTCATTGTAAAACATAAAAATTACAAATAACATTGAATTGTGTTAGTATAAACAATAAACTCGTTTTTTTATTATTCTCTACATATATGGTCTTCAGTTCATTAACCAGTGTGATATGCCAAATGTCAATTAAATTGACCTAATATTAACATAGTTGACACTAATACTGCGAAAAGGTTTGCTCACTTTTTTTATTAGTCATTAAAATTTTATTGTATTATTTCAATACACTTCGTGCAATTTGTGTTAGTGTTTGGAAAGATGAATCCCTCAATATAGAAAAATGTATTAAAAAATTAACACACGTCTACATCTATTAAATGATTTATTCAGTCATGATTAATTTTACTCAATACATACTAGAATTAAATATTTTTTTAGATAATCAGGGCCTATCTTATTTGAAGTTAAAAACTGACTAATTTCAATAGCTTTGGTGTGAAAAGTTTTTTATGCTTAGGTTAGAATAAAAAACAGAACTTTGTACACAAACTGTTAAAATTAGCCAACTCTTCATTCTGAATATAGCCGTATTAAGTAGGTAATGTGCGTTTTTATTTACTTAAACGGTTCATTGAGGCGTCCTGATAAAAAGTCCAAATTTTCTAAAAATGACTGAGATGTGTCCCGAAAACATTATTTTAAAAAGTTCAAAAAATTGTATTTGCGAAGACAAACTAAACTCGCCCAATTGCATTTTTGAGCAAAATTTTCAAAAGCAAAATGAAACTAGAGTAAATTCTGAGAAATACAAAAAATAGAATACCTTCTATCACTAATAAGCGCCAAGTTATGAGTCTAAAGAATCGTGATTTTTTCAAAATATTTTTGAGGGGACATCAACCTTTTTTAGTTTTTACAAAATACTTCGTTCCTGGATAAGGCTGCGTTAATGATGCTAAAAAAAAATTTGTAATACTGTAACTAATGCGTTAATCTAAAAAAAAATGGCATATTATAAGTATTTTCTTTGTTTACTGATTATTTATAAAAAATGTTATTAAACCCAGAGACATCCTGATGTCATAGGAAAACTGCAGCAAGATTTTAAGTAGGCTGTTTAAATTCGACTCTGAGCTTGCATAAACCTTTATGTCGTCCATGTACATGAGGTGAGTGAGTTGAGACTCAGCCACTCCCGC
>JAAAKG020139463.1:1672-12351 GCA_010014905.2 Druon quercuslanigerum
AAGGACCTCGGCCTGCATGCGTATGGATATGGATGTCAGGATCCCACCTCGGCCTGCATGCGTATGGATATGGATGTTAGGATCCCTATAAACGGGCTATCCAGGGTGGTTGAAAAGGATCCCTATAGAGGGGCTCTCCCGGTATGCATGATTGTAGTATGATAGAAAGGTGAAAGAGCCTAGCTAACACGGGCCTTCTGGATACCTGGGTCGAGCTCCCTCCCGGACTGATTCCAGTTCTTGGAATCGGCACGGGAATGACCTGCGGGCCGCATAGCGACCAAGAAACAGCCCTCTGTTGGTAAAGTAGCCTGCGAACGGATATTCATTGAGTGTTCCGCTCAATGTGACCCCCCCCCCCAAGCCATGGGTGTACAGTGATCGTGCACGTGGCACTTTGGCACCTGGGGGTCACGAAGGTGTTTTAACGGCCTCTCGGAGACAACGGACGACCTCCACGAGTAATTAGTCTTACCCCTGCATGTGGGGCTCTACAGGGTCGGACCTTTTCTTTCCCTATCTGCTCGTTGGAACAAAAATGGATTACGCTAAATCTATCGAAAAAGAAGAAGGAGAAAAGGGAGGAGGCGGAGAAGGGCTGGGTCCAGCGGGTCTAACATAACCCTTTTATCCCAATCTGCCTCTCCGGCAAGCCAAACCCAGGCGGCGACTGTGCCCCCAGCTCTCCCAAAAGCTGAGGGATTGACATTCCCTCTGAGTGAAGCTATGGAAACTGCCAGTCAGTCTCCCAATAAAAAACGCCTCAACGGTTCCCAGAAAAGGAGACTGAAGATGCAAGCTCACCGGGCTAGTATACCAGCTGCGGTATCTGGCACATCGGCAACTACAGTGCCGATATCCAGCACTGATGCTCAGAACGGGGAAGGTGCTCCGATGGCACCCCAACAGGGGGGGGGGCTAAGCCTGTGAAGAGGCACAAGGCGGCCCAACAAACGACGAACAGGGTATTGTCGGGGATTGGACTAACGGCCGCTCAGAGGGCTGACCCCCTGAAGGTGGTGATGACGGATACTAGGTACCCGGACTCGTTGCTCACTGCAGTACAACTTGAGCTTTTCCGGGAAGCTACGATAGGGCGCTCGAAAGTGTCCCCAGATCATTGGCCAAAAAGCCGAACCTCCTTTTTTAGGGAAGGTGTCTTTGTATTTGTGGCAGCCGACCCAGCGGCTAAAGCTTGACTGCACAAAGTTGTGGTCGAGACAAAGCCTTGGGAAGGCGAAGCAAATAAGGTGGGTGGAGTTGAGTTGCTCCAAAAGATGTGAAAGCTACGGCGTGGTTCCCGCGGAAACTAGAGCACCCGTCTGTGGTGCTCCGTCGGTTGGAGGGATTCAAACCCTCACTTACGACAGAGTCCTGGCGAATTGTCAGGCATGATAGGCATCGGGAAGAGGACACAGCGGGAGGAGGAAGCAAACAGCTCCTTGTTGTGCAAATTCCTGAGTCTCAGGCGAGGACTCTTGCGGTCTTCAATTACAGGCCTTTCTACCACTTTGGACAGGTCAACTTTAAAGTTGTCAGTCAGGTGCAGGAGGAGCCTGTCATCATACATGGAGATCGGGAGCAGACCTAAATGACTGCCCCCGGTCTAATCATTACCCAAATTAACTTCTACCACAGCAAAGTCGCCTCTGCAGTTTTGCAGAAGGGCATGACTGGTAGGCACACCGGCATCTCGCTAATCCAGGAACCCTGGTTAGTACGGGGTGCCATTAGGGGTTTAGGGGGGCTGGTTTTTGTTGCAGGGACCCCAAAGAGGCCAATCCAAGGGCTTGCATACTGGCGAAGAGAATCAACGTCGTCCCGCTGCTTGTGCTGTGTTTCAGGGATTTGATGGTAATAGCCACGGATCTAAAAGGAATCGGAAGGCTAGTCATGGGATCGGCTTGCTTTCCTCTCAGATCACTCACAGATAAGAGTTCGAGTTGGAATCCATTGTGCTCAATTAGAGACGTGGACACCCTGGAGATGGCGGCCGAGACTTTCACGAAAGCCATAAAATCTACTTATGAAAGTAGCTGTTAACCTTCACGTGTCCGAAAGGCAGGGAGGCACACTAGTGGGATGGGAAACTCGGAGAGCTTCGCAGGGAAACCAGAGAGTTTCAGACGTGCCACTACTGGTAAGATGGGGGACCTTTGAACCAAATTTTGCACAGATATCGAGAAAGGAGCAGAGGTGCCTAGATTGGATAAGCTGCTTTCTCGAAATCCGGACGCTATTCTCGGCGCTCTGAAATTTCCCGGCGGAGGATACTCAGAGTCGGGCGGGGACACCTTGGCTCATCTTATCAAGGCACATTTTACGGACTTTACATAGTTAGGGAAAGAGGGGTGGACACCTCTGAGGCAATTAACGTCGCCTGTGGCCCAACTGGACCCGAATCGGCGGCTAGACGAGATTGATGCCCCTGCGAGGGTCAGGTAAGCCCTGAAGTCCTTCTGTCCTTACAAGTCTCCCGGTCCGGATGCTATATATCCAGTCTTCTTACAGAAGGCTGATGAAATCATCATAGGGCCGATTGTGAGACTCGCTAGGGCTAGTCTGACTTTAGGTTATAATCCAGCGGCATGGAGGGATGCGAGAGTAGTTTTTTATTCCGAAAGCAGGCAGGATTGGGTATACATCACCCAAGGATTTCCGTCCCAATGGCCTCACATGCTTCCTACTAAAAACTGTGGAAAGACTTGCGGACAGATATATCCGCCTATAGGGCTGGTCACTCGAAGGAGACGGCCCTAAGCACAGCCGTTAACCTAATCGAAGGATAACTAAAGCTGAAGGGCCTTGCGATTAGAACCTTTATGAGCATAAAGGAGCCTTTAACTACGCCTCGGGAGAGGTGATCAGGGCGGCCATTATCTCACATGCCAATAGAAATATAACCACGACTCGGGATATCCACTGGAAGGTGTTTTATCACCCCTGCTGTGGTGCTTGGTTGTAAATGAACTCCTTCATCTGCTCACGAGTCAAGGCCACCACGTTATAGGCTATGCGTAAGATATATTGGTTATCGTACGAGGTCAGCATCTGGATGCGCTCTTCGGAGTAATGCAACAAGCACTAAGAATAGTAGATAGGAGACACTTATGTGGATCTACACAGCGATCCTGCGACCCAGGCTTACCTATGCAGCCTAGGTCTAGTGGAGCATGTTCGAACTGTCCACTGTGAAGGCTCGACTGGAAAGGATCAGGGGACTGATTCTGAAAGGCATCACGGATACACTTAAAGGTTTTAAGCCCCTCCATCTCACCATTAAGGTCGTGGCTGCGAAAGCGGCGTGGAGATTAAATATGGTAAATGATAGCAGTATCTCCACAATAGTGCGGATACCAATCGACATTGCGAGGAGGTCGACACTGAGCATGCTCAGGGACAGTGGAATGGCTTAACGGTGAGGCACACCTGCCCAGTGGTACAGGGAGAACTTAGAAGCCAGTGTATATCGTAGAAGGAATTGAATGAGTTACACAATTGCGATAGGGTCCTATTCCACAGTAAGATATCGGAGAGGCTAGTTAAACTAGCAGCAAAACAAAAGTTTACTGGACCTGAGCCAAGTTGTAGGCATTTCCAGTAGGTTAGTTACTGAAGATATCAAAACTAAACCCCCACAAAGCGAAGGAATTACTCAAGCTCGGTAGAGAGGAAGTCAAAATCCTAACAGAAATGTTTATAGGACACGGAAACCTCCGGTACCACAGCCATAAGATAGGGCTTGAAGAAAGTCCACTCTGACGAACATGCGGAGAGGATAGAGAGACGTCTACTCATATCCTCTGTCACTGCCTTGCGATTGCGGGGAAACGTGTAATACTGACAGGCAGTATCTACATCAATGAGACTGAAATATCGGCCAACAGCGTAGCAGCGGTCCTCTCCCTTTGGAGAGGGCTATGGAGTTATGTTATAGGGTTATAAGGGGACGCAACGGGTTGACCCAAGCGGCAGGGCTATAACGGTCTCAACCCAGAACATTAATAATAATAAATAATGAAATTATCAAATTTAATAGTGTTTTAATATTTTTTTAGTGTTCCAAACTAGGAATTTAACAGTTTTTAATTTTATTAATTTAATTTTTAAAAATGTGAAATTTTCTTTTTGCCCAAATATAAAAAGCAAATTAAAATTGCCCTGTACAAATATTTCTATAATTTATTATTTATTGATAATAAATTGAATATAAATGAAAAATTAGGGGTTGAAATGTATGAATATTAACGAATAAGTAAATATTAGCAAAATTAACAAATTCTGTTTACAAGAAAAATTAGAAAATTTGTTTATACGATAAAAAAAAATTCTCCTGGCAACATAGTTATTTCGCCCGTATAAAACTCGAAAGATATATGTATTATGAAACCAAAAACTTTGTTAATTGGAAAAAAATATATAAGTGGTTTTTAAAGCAGTATTTTATATTATAATATATTATAATTCTATCTTTTAACTATCTTATTTCCCTCTCCCTTATATGTCGTTCAGGTGAGCTTGCCACGCTAAACTCGCGTGTCCTTGCCTTTCCTAATACTGGCCTAGCTTATTTTCTCTTTCAAGAATTTTACTTATGTGGCTCTTGGTTCTTTAGCAAACTTCTAACTTGGAATTCATTATCTGCAATTCAAAAATTTCAATTATTGCAATTCCATCATTTCAATTATTGAAATTTAACAATAATGATTTAACGATAAGTGATTTGATTCTAAATAAATTACAGGTTATGAAAATTAGCATGATATCTGGTAATTTACATAGGAAGTTTACAGATGTGCTATTTTACCACATTTGTTATGAAGGCTGGAAAAATAAATTGAAATATTTATTTTCAAATTTAAGTTTAAACGTATCTCAAAAATGAATATTTGATGCGATTTACATGAACAATAAAAGTTTGCTTTGGTGTTGTGATCTGCATCCCTAAGTTGAGACCATTAATGACTAACGACTTTAAATGGACCTGAATAATAGTCATCAAATTTATCCTCCCTCATATGATTTCCTGATTCGGTTACTGGCATAGAACATAAATATCAATTTGTACTTTCTCAAAAATTCTAGTAGGAGTGTCAGTAATTCGCATAGGCATTTTTGTCTTTACTCTTGTCAACTTTTATTTTTGACATTCTTCACATGTTTTTACATAATCTCTAACCTCATCCCGCATACCTTTCCAATAAAAACGGTCTCGAATTCTTTCCAAAGTTTTTGTATCTCCCTTATGACCACCCACGGTTACAACATGACACTCTCTAATAATTTCCGGACGCTTTTCCACCTCAGGAAGTTCAACTTCGCCTGTACATACTGTTATCTTGTAACCTCCCTTATCGAATCCATGCCCTTCTCGTGGCAAACTGAAAGTTTTAGTATTTGTAGCATTCATAGTCTCTTTTAGTGTTATCACCGCCGCCTCTATGTACTTTACAAAAACTTTAAAATCAAATTTCTCTTTAATAAACAAATTGTAAACTAAATGCTTATCATGTATTTTTGATGTCACAGAACCAATTTCTGCTTCTGTTTCTTTCAGGTTCGGGAGTTTAATTATGGAATTATCCAGTAATTCCTTACCCAGGGGTGTTTTAAGTACACCATCACATGACACGAAATTCAGGATATTGTCATCCCTCATCCATACTTTATCTCGACTGAATTGAAATAATGAAGTAAGTATCGGATTACCATGTTTAGACCCTGCCTGGAAAAGTTGTGATGCGTCTGCGGAAGCGCTTATGTTCAATTTCAATCGTTTTTTTAAGGTCTTACGTCTTCGTCACCAGTCTCATCTCTACTTCTCAAAAAATTCCAAAAATTTCGTTTCAATTTTCTGTCTCGTTTTAACTCAAGACGTCATCATCAAGATCTTTAACTAAACAGTCAACAGACTTACTCTCATAAACATATTTTTTGCTCTGGAAGGCAGGTGCCCATAGGACGCAACCTCCTTCCCAGGGACCGTGCCTTCTCCATCGAGAACACCTTCCCCACGGACCGGACACCACAGTAAGCGGTTCCTTCCCAATTCGGAATGGAAGAGCCGACGCCAAAACTGGCCATCTCTCTCCCCCTTCCTTCAGCCTTTCTTTTAGTCAAGCGCTTTCTTCCGGAGGTACCAAAGCCCCGTGTCCTCATCGTACTTCCATAACCAGGGCGAAGAGGGGAGGTCCGTGCGTTCATCTCACTGCCACCCGCAACCGGAGTTTTCTCATAGTAATTGAGTAAACTAGAAACAGATGTAATGCAGCGAACCGAATTGCACCCTCCGAAACCTGCGCATCCGTTTCTGTCTCGTCCTCACCCTGGCGGGACCTGCACTAGCCAGAGCTAAGCTGGGGTACAGAGCTTAGCACCTGATAATCACTCAACCTTGGAACTTCATATCCCACCGAGACCAAACTGTCTCCAACGTCTGAGACCAAATTGTCTCCAACTTCTGAGACCAAACTTCTGAAACCAAACTTTCTCCAACTTCCTGAACAAATTCTTCATCCACTTCTATCTCATCTTCAAAACAACAATTACGAACAAAAGCTCTTTCGCTAGGATATTCGTGGTAGAGGACTTTGCTTCCGGAGAAGCAGCCAATGTTAGACCTACAGTCCTTTGAGGCATTGTCATGAGCAACCCCACCACCAATATTCTCTTTAATATTTTTCTCATTAAAATTGATTGGATTTCATGAAAGCCCATCCGCATTGGCATTAACGCGACCTGACTTGTATACTATTTTGCATTCGTATCCGTGTAATTTTAATTTCCAACGTGCTAAACGAGATCCCATAGTTGGGTATTTTAACTTGTCTAACCATACTAATGCTTTGTGATCTGTAACTGAGGTAAATTGAGTACCATAGATATATGGTCGAAAATTCTTAACAGAAAATATGATAGCTAAAAGTTCTTTCTCTGTTGTATAATTTATCTCTCCTTTATTCATCGTTCGCGAAGCATACGAAATAGGTCAATCTTTACCAATTTCCTTTTGTCTTAATATTGTTCCTATAGCAAAATCGGATGCATCTGTAGTAATTATGAACAGCTTATCGAATTTTTGGTAGTGCAATAACGGTAGTGTACAGAGAATATTTTTCAATTTATTAAAAGCGCTTTCGGCAGCCTCATACCAGACAAATGGTACATCCTTTTTTTATAACAATGTCAATGGTTTAGCAATCGTAGCGAAATTTGGTATAAATCGCCGGTAATATCCCGATAAACCTAAGAACTGTTTAACATTTTTGCGGCCCTTATGACGAGAGAAGTTGCTCACGGCCTCGATTTTTTTTTTAATCAGGTTTAACCCCATCTTCAGAAATTATGTGACTCAAATATCCAATTTCTTAGCATAAAAACCTACATATATCAGGTTGTAAAATAAGTCCAGCAGTCTTTAAGCGTCCTAATAATTTTTCTAATTTTTCATTATGTTCTTGTACAGGTTTAGCGTTAATGACAATATGGTCAATACATATAAAGAGTTTAACCCCTTGCATATCTGATAAAACAATATCAATTAACCGCTGAAACGTGGCGGGTGCTGATTTTAGCCAAAAAAGCATTCTATTAAATTCAAGATGGTCAAAAAGGGTCGAAAAAGCTGTCTTATGTCAGTCCGCCGGATCGATTTCGATCGGGTCAAACCCAGGTGCGAGATCGAGCAGCCACCCAACTGATCCAATATACATGTAATATCTGGGAGAGGGTAAGCATCCCCGACAGTCCTTTCGTTAAGGGCGCGATAGTCAATGACCATTCGCCACCTTTTGTTTTCCTTAGAATCCGCCTTTTTCGGAGCTACCCAAACTAAAAGTTATAAGGTGAGCTAGAAGGCGAAACCGCGTTTTGTTCTTTTAATTTATTTGTTTCTTGTACTATTTCTTCTTTATGTACTACGGGATACCTATAGTTTGGTTTATTGACAGGTATGTCATCTACGGTTCCAATTTTATGTTTCAAAACATTCGTGCAACCTAATTTGTCTCCTTCTAAAAAGAACTGATAAGGAAATTTTCTTATACTTTTCAAAAGACTTTCTTTTTCCTCTTTGTTTAAATTGGATAAATTAAGTTTTGGCAGTAACTTTTTAAAGCGTTCAGCGGGGGTAACTTCACGATTTTTCTTAGTAATGAATTTATTAGCGTTTTTACAATTATCTTTATTATTTTTTTGTTAGTATGTTTGTTGTCTTTGTTACCGTCTTTGCGATTATCTTCATTCGGGTCTTTCTTATCAATCTCTTTACTCGCAAATTTTGAAATTCATGCAACAGTATTGAATTCTTGTAATGCCACGGGCGAAACTTAGAGCTCTACATCCCTGGTAGTAGTATTACTAATAGTATTACTAGCATTGACTCGATTATTACTCGGGTCCAAAATATACCTGGACCTGTTAGTATTAAGGGTTAATATCCTTCTGTCAAATCGGAGTTAGTTACTGGTAAAGTTACCAATTGTTTGGTACTTGCTTTTAAAATAAGTGTGGTGTCCCTTTTGGGTGAAGTTTCAATTGAGGAACTGAATGAAAATTCGCCTATGTGAATTTTCATTTTTTTCAGATCAATGACAGAGTCAGACAGGAAAGGCATTCCTAGCATTCCGTCGCAACTTACGGGAAAATTATTTGGTACTATTTGAAAAGGACAGTATTTATGTATACTTCTCCGGAGTTTTTTATCCCTTGACTGGTAATTCCAAATAAATAACATCTGACATCAAAATTTACTGGGGTTCCTGTATTTACTTTTCTTCGTTTATTTAATTTTAAATCTGCCCCTGTGTTTACAACAAAACCACCCTTTTCATTTTTTATATTTTTACTATTTAATTTTACATTTGGTGAAAGTGCCTTCCTAACCGTATTGAATTTTATTACAAACCGTCAGATCGGTGCTGCGATTTTGAAGAGCTCACTGTTGCACTATTCAGTTGAACTCACTTCTCGTTTTAATTTTCATCTTTATCCCTGCGATTCTCAACTACTTTATCTAATCTTTCACAGCATTTTTCAATTTTATGTCCAATCTTTTTGCACTATGCACTGATTAATTTATTTTTATTTTTACTGTTATTATATCTTTATTACAGGTAAAACATGCCCATCATCTTTCAACAAGACTCCTGCAATCACGCGCAAAGTGGACATATTTATAGCAATTATGGCAACGCGGACCATTGCCATTTGTGACACTGCAATTTCGTGCCATATATCCAATCCTGCTGCATTTAAAGCATGAAATGTCGGACTTCGAGCTCTCGCCTTCGCTTCCACCATTCCTATCGCTGCCTCTACTTGTACTTCCACCTCTTCCTCTTATTAAGCCACGGCCTACCTCACACTTTCTGGTACGTGCGTTGCTATAGTACGGCCGGAATTGACGGCTCTGATCATTTTATTCTTTTATTTTACCCGATCCTTCTGCCTTTTCCTTATCTTCTCCCTTATTTTCTACAGGTTTCCGATCTAGGTCATCTACAAATTGTAAGTCCCATTCTGCCGTTCTAGCTATATTAATCGCTTCCTGTAAAGTTTTTGGATGTTTAATTTTTACACGCAAGACTAATTCGTTTTTCAATCCGCAAATAAGATTCTTACAATCTGTATTTCTTGCTGGCCTGATCAAACACTGAGCATCTTCTGGAGAATTTTCATATTCTAATAATTGGATGATATTTGCTAAAATCTGACTGGCCCGAGCACCGAACTCATCAACATTCTCTTTCTCACGCTGGGCCAACTTAGAAAGAACCTGATTAAGTTGGTTCAGAGTTCGACGCTCAGAATAAGTAACTATAAGATGTTTTAAAAGATCCTCAAATGAGTTTACATCGCGATCTGCAAGAGTGTTGTACGCAGCTCCAGCCACCTTAGAACGTACTAATAAAAATAAA
Organism: Druon quercuslanigerum; assembly: GCA_010014905.2. Lineage (NCBI taxonomy): Eukaryota > Metazoa > Arthropoda > Insecta > Hymenoptera > Cynipidae > Druon > Druon quercuslanigerum. The sequence continues at coordinate 11,590 of JAAAKG020139463.1, forward strand.
TGTTCACGACCTTCACCTGCAATAAAATTTCTTGCAAAAATACAATCTTTAATGCCAGTGGGACGAACACGAGCGATTCTTACCGCACGAACGTCAATTAACCGATACCTATTCACACCTCGCCTTTGCACCGTCCCTGAACTCTGCCCTGCTTGTGCACTTATACCCCTAATTTCACCGCTCTTCCTCGTAGTTGTAACAGCGCTGGCTCCTCGGCGACCCCTTCCATCCTTGCTTACTGCACTTCGCTTACGCATTTTGAGTTTAATTATTGTTCTTTACACAATTATCAAAAATAAAATTATCACTTGGAATATATAGGTATATTTTTTTAAGTTAGCTAAACAATTACGAAAATAAATATTAATCAAAATTTCCTACCCGAGATTGTCATCGCAACAGAACAATATAAAGGACAAATCGACTTACTACATTCAATCGTCTCAATGATGACTGATATATTTTTTTTATCACAACTTCACTTGTATTTACTCAGCCTCACTCCTGTAGAAGATGCCCTTCGCTAGAAAAATTCCAATTTTTATCCTTGATCGTCCTGAATTTCTCCTTGGATTGTCCTTCTGTTTTATTAGCCTGCACTAATTCAGGGGGATGACTACGGGACCCTTCAAATCAGTGATCCCATATTTGAAACGAGTTACCTTCGCACAGTATCAAAGCTCGCGTAAAGTGGTTGCGAAGAGGTGGTAGCGTAGCACACGACTGTAATTGCGCGCGCAACCAACTTCTCCTCTTCTGAAT
>JAAAKG020139464.1:0-12351 GCA_010014905.2 Druon quercuslanigerum
CGAATAGAGTTTAAACTCATAACAGACATATTGTCACAAACAAAATAAATATATGTAATTAAAAATCACTTTTAATAATATAATCATAATAAAATAATAAAATAATCATTTTTAATCTCTGAAAAACATACGTTTTCTATCATTATCAGAATCAAAACAATATTACCGTATTGTAATTTAAAAAAAATGATTTTTATTAAAAAAAAATAAAAGTACAAAAAATGTATTTTAAATATATATTTCACAACTGATTTTTTTTAATATCACTTCTTATAAATATTTGAAAAAATTGATAAATTTTAATAAAAACAGTTTACTTTTTCAGGAAATAGATTTGATACAACTCTGCTATTTCCAATTTTTAAATTAAACTTTTCTATGGCTAAAACCCTTATAACATTTTTTTTAAAGAAAAAACTTTGTAAAAAAATACTTTATTTGAAGATTATTTAATTATTTTCAAAATTAAAGACAGTAGAGTTATGTATGTTTCTCCGAAAAATTAACTCATTATTTATTAAAATTTAACCATTTTTGAATAATTGGTCAGAACCAAAAGTATTAAAAAATGCATTTATAAAAACTATTAATAAAATAATTATTTTTCGTTCGTTGTAACCCTGTTTCATAAAAAATAATTTTTTCTTTCATAAGGAATGACGGATAAAATTATATTATCATATATTATTTATATCTGCAATATATTAAAAAACTTAAATGTCTATCCAGAGTTCTAAAGTATTAAAATTTTGTTCAAAATCCACTTGTAAGAAAACACTAAGTTTTTAAAGATTTCTTAGGTAAAATTTGTATAATAACCTCTGAATGTTCTTGCCCAATCGTGTAATCAACTGTCAAATTTTGACATTAACTTTTTTGAATAGATTCGATTTTCTCAACCTATCAGATATGAGGATAAAGTGCAAGGGAGAACGATGTTTCATGTAGTGGGGGAACTCACTTAACGCGAATCCCAGTCCCAGCCTCTCGCGATAAGTGGGAGGCTACTGTAATCACGAATTAAAATAAATATTAAAACACTTACATCGGCTTTCATTCTATTTTTATTTACAACAATAAACGGCTTTTATTTAAATAAAATATTTCATCACAGCGTTTTTTAAAATGTTTTCCATTTCGACACTGGCCCATTTTGAAAATGTTTATAATGGAAAATACGCCAACTAGTTTAATTTTGAATTTTGATATTTTAAAAGCATGAAATTTTTGACATCTTTTCGAAATGGGCATATATTAAAGATTTGTAATTGCCTCTTCAATTTTTAATCTGTGTAATTTATAAACATATATGAATCTAAATTCTTAAATTTAGATAATTTCGAGGATCGAAAGCCAAGAGTTTTAAATTCATGCATAATGTTTAATTGAAAATTTTCAAAATAAAAAATTTTTCTCTCTTAAAGATTCACAATTTTAATAAGTTATAGCCGAAATATTTAATTATTCAAGGATTTTCAGTTATAACTTATCAAAATTATAAATCTTTAAATGAGAGAAGTTTTTAATTTTGAAAATTTGCAATTAAATATTATGCAATCATTTGTAACAAAAAAGATGAATTTTCAGCATATAAAGATGCAAATATTTCAGAAAACAGTTCAATTTGTATAAAAAAACTCATTTTCAACCAAGAATGATGACCTTTCTACGATGAAAGATGAATTTTCAACAGAAGAGTAAAGTTTTTAATCTAAGCAGGCGAATGTTTTAGAAAACAGTTGACTTTTAACCGGGAAAAGATGAATTTTTAACAAAAAATGTGATTTTCATTTCAGAAAGATGAATTTTTAAAAGATAGTTGAATTGTCAACCAAAAGGTTGAATTTTTAACTTATACAATACACAGGGTGAAGTTTCAACCAATAATGAAAAAGGCAAATTTTCAGACATAAAAATTTAACAAAAATATTAATTTTAAACGAAGCTGTTACATTTTGAACCAAAAGGATAATTTGTCTACCAGTGAGTTTAATTTTCTACAAATAAAAAATTAATTTTGAACAAAATACATGAATTTTAAACAAATTTGTTTAATTTAACAGCCAAAAAATGAATTATGTACAAAAAAAAGTTGAATTTTTAACCATAAAATATAATTTTTCAACCAAAAACTTTAATTTTCATCCAAATAGTTTAATTTTCTACCAAATTGTTGAACTTTCAACTAAAAAAGATACATTTTTAACCAAATAGTTAAATTTTTAAATGACAAAGGATATATTTGTACTATAAAGAAGATTTTTTAATTGGCACAAGGGTCGATAATATTTATTTTTATTCTGAAATTAATTTTTCACGAATACATATTTTTTTTAGATTAAAATAAAAATTAAATTTGATTTTAATCAAATATATATTTATTAAAAATTGATTGCAGAACAAACAAAAAATATAATCGAACCTGATGTCAATTAAAAAATTTTCTTTAGTCATGATACTTGGATCAATTAATGATGATATCTTTAGAAAAAATAGCAAAGACGTCGCCTAAGAATAAATTTTTAACTAAAAAAGATCAATTTTTAACCAAAAATGGAATAGTTTAATTAAGAGTTTAAAAAATTTATTTTCAATTAAACATGAAACGAATATTCATCAAAATAGTTAAATTTTTAACCAAAGGAATGAACCTTCAGCTGAAAAAATAAATTTTTATCAAATTATTTTAATTTTTCATAATAATTATAACTTTTAAACAATATAGTTGTATTTTCAACAAAATAAGTAGATTTTCAACCAAATAATAGCAGTTTTAATCATACGAGATGAATTCCGAACGGAAAATGTAATAATAGCCTTGAATAAAAAACTGAACTTTTGCCCAAAAACATAATTAGATTTTTTATTGCATTTGTGTTCTAAATGTTATCAAAGTTAAAATCAGATAAAAAAGAACTTGTGGAAAACTTACTTGACAAAAAGTGATCATGAAAGACCTTTTTCGTTTCATCGACATCACAAGGCTTGTTGGACTCAAGCATAGACAGAAGTTCTTGAACGCCTATTGTGTTATTACTCATACCGAAGCCGAAATTCTAAATGTCAAAATTTACTAATCTGGTTCGATCATCAGACGATGGTTGGCGATAGAGGTTTGGCGGGCAGATTTACTCTTTTTACAGCCATTGACGTGTTGTCATAGACCTTCAGATGGACTTCTGTATTCGGACTCGTCCCTAAATTGAGAAAAACATGATTAACCAATCTCGCTTTCTTTGTAATAAGTTCCAGAAACACACTCTAAAATCTTCGCTTTTTATTATTATTAGTGTCCTAAAATCTGAGAATGTTTGGAATGTTCAATTGGAATGTTCAAAAATAATATTACTAGTTTGACAACTAAAGGGGACAGGACTAACCCTTTTTACAAATAAATACTAATAAAAATTAACCTAAAATTATTTGGGACAATATATATTCAAGTCGATAATAAAGTCGGTAAAATTCCCTGATTTTGTAAATAATTAGAATATGAACTCTGGATTTAAATTGTATTTGTACAACAATGAAATTCCTATCTAGTCGAACTGCATAGGAACTACCATCTTGAAACAAAACAGAACACCTATAACAATATAAAACCACTAAGTCTAAAACAGTAGACATAAAAAAGTGTCAATTATGAAAGGACATAAGTATAGCTGATTCTATTTTCAACATTTACTAATTAATTTCTAAAAGCTTAACTTTTAATAACAATAAACCACAATTTAACTTCAAAGACGAACGCGAAAAAAGGCCGATCACTATTTACGTCAGGTTGCTGCCTGCACAAGTTGGTCTGATTAATATGTACTTTAAATGACTTCTGACAGCAGGGATTTGGTGTACCGCATGAAAAAATAATTGTTGATCATTAGTCGTATGACCATGAAGAGGATACTTTGAATTTGTGATAATTTCCCTGCTTATCCTCCAAATCCGAGAGTCTCAGGTGGATTAAAGAATCGGGAAATTCAGGATCTTTAAATTTACTACAAGGAGTATTAATGAGGAAACTTACTCGGGGTTCATCGAAATTTCGTTGGACAGACTTCTCGAATGTCTTTCAAGGTCTATGGCGACGGAAGAACTCACACTTGGGGCACTTGGATTTCCTAGCTGCCAAAAACGCCATCACCGTCGGGTATTTAATTACTCAATGAGTAAAACAGGTTTCTGATTACCGACGAATTTTTAAAAGTTTTAACATTTTCCCGCGTTTCTAAAGTTGCATGACTCGGTTCATTTTCCAAAATTTGTTATGGATTTTACAGAAAATCTTATATGATTTTATTTGATTACATTTTCATGATTTTTAATAATCATGAATAGCGATTTAAAAACCTTTTTTGGTTAAAAATTCAACTACTTAGTTCAAAGTTGAAGTACTTTGTTAACAAATCTTCTTGTTGGCTGAGGATTCATCATTTTAGCTGAAAAATCGTATTTTTTCAAAATTTAAATATTATCATAAAATGTTTTTCTTCTTATAGTGACTAATTCAACTTTTTTTCTTAAATTTCATGTAATTTGGAAAAAATTATTCTTTTTTGGTCAAAAATTAATCTTTCAGGTTCAAAATTGAATTCATTAGCTTGAAAACTTTTTTTTTTTGAAAATTAATTAAATCTTGGTGACTAATTCACTTTTTAAAAAATGACAATTCATGTATTAGTTTAAAAAATCCAATAATAATTAAAATATTTGGTTATTAATTCCTATATTTTGTTAGAAATTATTCGTTTTTGGTAGTACATACATCTTTTTGGTTAAAAATTCATTTAATTGGTTGAAAGTTGATTTTTGATTTAAAAATTCTTTTTTTTAATTTAAAATTTAACTCAGTTATTTTTAAACTAATTTTTTTCCTTAGATGTTTCATTTTTTTTTGGTAGAAAATTAATTTTTTATGCTAATTTACTTATTTTGTTGCAAATTTATATTATTTGCTTAAAAATATATTTCTTTAATTGAAAATTAAACTATGCTATTCTTTATTACAAATTAATTTTTTTAGTTGAAAATTCGTCTATTTTGTTATAAATTGTCTTTTTGGTAGAAATATAACGTTTTTGTTTGAAGATTCATGCATTTTGTAAAGTTATTCTCTTTTGGCGGAGAATTAATGGTTTAGGTTAAAAATTCAACTCTTTTGTTGAAAAGTCTTATTTTTCGGTTTCATTCAACAATTTTTCAACAATACTTTTCTGTGGAAGTATCAGCTTTTACACTTTTTGTTGAGAATTAATTTCTTTTATCAAAGATACAGTTTGTTTAAACATATAACTATTTTGTTGAAAATTTCGTTTTTCTTGATTGAAAATTAATTATTTCAAATGAATACGCACTATTACAATTTTTAAGTAATAAATCTTAAATTTTTGTCAGTTGCATTATGCACGCAAATGTGGCATTCTTTGTCTACCCTTCAACTGAAAACCTGAGATCACTCAAACTCAGTTCTTAATTATTTGTGTGAATTTGGCAACATTTATTCCTTCGAGTTTTTCAAATGACCCAATCGGCATTGAGAAAAGGCGATAACAATGCATTCGAGATATTCGAGATACACCTATTTTTTAGAGAAAAATTTGAAATACTGAGTTTCGAATGCCAAAATTGTTTAATCTTTATAGGCTTAAATTAAAATGCATCGTCTTCGTAATTGTCATTTTTTTCTTCACTTTTAAAAAAAAACATTCTTACTTTTTAACAATCTTTTTATAATTTCTCACTTCTCTCTGTCTTCGTTGTATAATTAGTTATGGAATATAAATAAATCTTTTCTTTTTACAATAATTTAATTACTTTTTTGTTTTATAGGATACCAAAAAACCCTATAAATGAAAAATTGGGTTTTCTGAGTTTTTGGCTGTAATTCCCTTTTTTTTGGCGGTTATTTAAATAGAAATTGTATCACTACTTTTTTCTACTAACTGGATGTTCAAATAAATTATTGTTTTTAGCAATTCTCTGTTATAATAAAGTTATAAAGTCTCGGTTTTTCGGAATTTTTCAATCTATTTTAAACTTTTTTTATTAAAGTGAAGTAATAAGTCATTCCAGTTAACAAAAATAATTGTTTAAAAAAATTATTTAAAAAAATTTTCTCTATGCATAATTTCTAGCATTTTTTTGCTATTTTTGAAATATTACACTTTTTGTCCACTTTTCACTTAGAGCGAGCTAATAATTAATTAAATTTAACAAACGTAATTGTTTAAACAACTTATTATTTTTTTGCTAGAAATTTGCGGATTTTTCTGAAATATTCAGCTTTTCTTTGACTTTTTAATTAGGATCGAATAATAAATAATAATATTAATTTAAATTCAAATAAAAAGGATATTAGTAAATTAAGAAATTAAAAAATTTCAATTACAGAGCATTACAATTTAATCGAATCAGACTTTCATTAAAAACTAAGACATTTTATTTTATCAAGAGCTGTGATAATAAAAAAATATTTTCCTACTCGAAAGCTTTTAAATTTCAATTATTTTAAGAAAATTTGAAACTTTTAAAAATAAACAATTGTCAATTATTTAATTATACTTTCAAAAATTCATCCATTTCAATTTTAATTGCAAAATTAGAATATCTAAAATAGAAAACTCTGTGTTCCACATAGAAATTCAGAACTCTAAAATTATAAACACTCAAAATTAAATTCATGATTTAATCACCGAGGTAACAATTACAGGTATCTTCATTTTAATCCATTTGGTTTAAAACAACACATTCATTTTTATTTTAAATCGTTGAAAAATTTTACATAGAATTACGGAAATGTGGAACTATGGTTCCAATTTTTGAAAATGAACAGTTTTAAGCCTTTCAATTCGAAATTGTTATTTTTTTAAAGTCGAGTTTTGAATTTGCTTTGGAACAATTTAATTCAAAGTTGTTTAATTACAAATTTCCTGAACAGAAAATTGTGTCAATTTGATTTTCTATGATTTCGAAGAATTAAGAAAATTAGAAAATTATGTATGGTTAACACTTAAAGCAATTTAGAATATTTAGATCTAAAATTATTAAATATAAAACTGGCTATAAAGACATTTTCGAGAAAAAATTTTAATGTGATTTTGAAGAAATGTAAAAGAAACCTTTGTTCAATTCAAAATTCGTTATAATTTTAAACTTCTCCCTTCCAAATTTTGTAAAAAGGATTTATTCTATTTCCGAAATATAATAGAAAATCTTCGAAATAATTCGTATAAGAAGTTTTCTAAAATAATTATAATTCTGAGTTTCGGCGGGGAAAAAATAAATAAAATATTTTTAAAAACTGTAAAGAATTATAATTTTATCTTGGAACAGGTATTTTTTGACAATGCGTGGGAAATTTCGGAAAACAATTTTAATTCTAATTCACAAAAAGGGAATTTACAAAAACAATCTATGTTCCAAGGCCGAATTTGTCAGATTTTGAAAATTCAAAATGGAAATCATTCTTTTTTTTTAATGAAAAGTTTCCAGAATTTGCAGCTTCTCTCTTTACAATTTTAGAACAAGGAAGTTAATATATTTCTGAATTATAATAGACAATTCTGTAAATAAATGTAATTCTCACTGGGAACAGGAAATTTTCGTAAAGAATCATCATTAATACTAAGAAGGAAAATAGAAAATCCCTGTTTAAATTTAGAATTATAATTCATTTCCAAAATTCCCTGGTCCGAATAAAAAACCTTTTTAAATATTTACAAATTAATTTTCGATGAACTATTCAAAAATTGAGAATTTTTGCAAATCATTAAAAATTTAATCTGACACAGAGGAAGTTTTAAATAAATTTTTCAGATAATTTCAAAGTTACTGATATTTGTACCTAAAAATTAAATAATTATTTAATCTACGAGCGCCTTCTATTTTTCTTTGTAGATACGGTGTAAGGGATAAAGCTCATAGTAAACTATATTTTCTCAGTAGTTATTTTTAGTCATGATGTAAAGTTCCTCAGTTATTTTGATTCAGAATTCAAATTAAATTAACTATGTGGATACTACATTCGAATACACGGAATAGGAAATAAAACCTTACATAAATATAAATAAAAGACCGTATATAATCCCATAAAATGTATATTTTTCAAAAGTAGAGAGAAAATAAAAATTAAGTCTCACATGCCAGGGTTGGTAATGCATTGTAAACTCGAGTTATCAATATTTATGACATGTAAACAGCAACGTTGACCAACTGGCTGAAGGTGATTGCACAACTTACATTTCGCAGAGTGATCGTCAATCGTTAAAAAAATTGTCATGTTGCAATTAATAGCGTCGTAGTAAATTAACATAAAAATACGGTGGTAATGAAATATTACCTTTGTCGTTCCATATATCATTCGAGAGTATAACAGAGATAGATAAAATATTTTAGACGTCAACTTGAAGATCTAGAGCTGACCTAAATACGCCTTTCAGAGATTCTTTAAATATGTGCTAAATAGAGAGCAATAGTTTCATAGATTCATTTGAAATAAGTTACAATTTTACATTTATCACATCGTGGATACTATCGTGGCCGACGTTTACAACAGAAAAGGCACAGCAATCATATTGGGGGTCCATCAACTTTCTTTATGGATTATATTCTTTGCGAATATCGAAGCTTAAATCTTGAACACTTCCTTAGAGTATTGTGTCAGCTGGGTAAGTCTTCTTCGATTAGGATCTGTGAAAGAAATTGAAGAATTATAATATACCGCTGCGAAGTACAATAGATGTATTCACTATGGATGTATTTATTTGAGCTCATTTTATGAGCACAAATAACAAAAATGGATACTTTCAACATTTTTTACAATTATGTTTCTGTTTTACCGAAAATCTTATTTTCGGTAAGTCAGAGAGACAACCAAAATGTAAAGCGCTGTGTTTTGTTAAAACGTGCAAATTTTTAACTTACGGTTGTGCTACATTCCAATTCAAAATCAAAGTTTTCTTCAATGAAACAATGTAACTCTTTTAACATTTTTTAAGTCGCCACTGATTATTATAATCAAGAATTGACATCGAAAATTCCTCAACAGAGCAATCCACACGTTTCGAAGATGCCAACAATTACATAAAATGCAGTAATGCTAAATTACTAATATAAAAGGAATCCTCTTATAAACCCGGAAAATAATTTTGCTACAAAATTTAAAAATGATATTGGTAGATTATGGTACGTCATGGAAGGTTTTTAATTTGGGCAATCGATGCGTCTCATAGAAGCGAACAAATATATGATATCCTACGTTAATGTTGTACTATTCCCAATGTTAAAAACAGTTTTCCTCACATGAAAAACATAAACAATATATTTAAAAAAATTTTTAAATCGGTACTGGTAGGTCATAAAAGTGTCAAAAATAGGTTGGTAGATGCGCCTGAAAGACGCAAATAAATAAGCGCAATATCCTATTGTTGTATTCATAATATCAATAAATTTTTGCTCAATTAAAGAAGGTACATTTTTTTTAAAATATCTAAACGCAAAAAAACTCTGGGTTCAAATGATATCAGAATTTGTTATCAAATCATAACCAAAACAAAAAATTCATTTTCAACCAGGAAAAAAGAATTTTCTATCAAAAGACGAATTCTCAACCAGTTGAATCACACGCAAAAAATAATCAAATTTAAAGAAAAAAGTTCAACCCTCAACAAGAAAGATGTATTTGCAATAAATAAAGATGAATTTTAAACGAAAGGCACCAAATTTTAAACATAATTGCTGAATTTTGAAGCCAAAAAGACAATTCATCTACAAAACAGTTGAATTTCCAACCCCAAAATATGATTTTTCAACAAAAAAGTTCATTGTCTACCAATTAGTTACAATTTCATGAAAAAAGTTACATTATTAGAAAATAGTTAAACTTTTAACCAAGTAGTCGAACTTTTCACCAAAAAGACCAATTTTCTGCAAAATATGAATTTTCAACTAAAATGATGATTCTTCAAATAACAAAAATGATTTTTTTTTAAAGTACACGTTTGCACAAATTATTTTCAATTAAAAAATTGCATTTTTAATAAAAATATAAATTTTCAGCCAAATAGTTGAATTTGCAACTAAGAAAGATCAATTTTCAATTAAAAGGAGCAGTTAGGAACCAAATGTGGAATTGTTACATTTTCAGTTAAAAACATGAATCCTCAACCAAACGAGATGAATTTTGAACCAAAAATATAATCGCAGACTTTCTAACAACAAATTTTTAGAAAAATGGTGAACAGGGGAAAGAGAAAGATAGGACAAAGAGTGTGATTTTTAAAATATGAAAATGATTGCCAAACTTATAATGGTTTTTTTAAACTGTACAGGGTATCTAGCGATTCTTAGGAACGAAATTCAAGGTCTTGTCCAGGCCAAGAAGTCAAGTTTTTCCAGGTCTCTTTTTTTTACATGAAATAATGAAATAACCGTTTGTTATAGATATAAAATTTTTTTGGAAAAATTTTGATATCCTTGAAATGTTTGAAATCTTTGCGAAATGTTTTGAAAATTTTCTGAAATCTTTGAAGTATTTTTGACAGCTTTCTTTAAACTTTTTCTATTTTATTCTATTTTTCTATTAAACTTTTCGTTAAAAATAACTCACATATTTGAAATCGTTTAAAACATTAAAAATATTCTTAAATCTTTGAAATCTTGTCTACTGTACACTTTTTGAAATTTTTGGAATTCTAGTATTCTTTTCAAATCTGTATGGAATCTTGTAAAATGTTCAAAATCCTTTTCAATAATTTTAAATCTTTGAAATATTTTGAATGTTTAGGAATATTTTGTAACCTGGGATACACTTAAAAAAAATTAAGTATGGCTCATTCTAATTCTGAAACTGAATTAACATAGAAATTTTCAACAAATCATTTTTATAATTTGTAAGTTAAATATCACAAGTAAAAACTGATAGAATTATTCACAATATTAAAGTTTGTTCGTTGCAATCTATAAAATAATTTGTAAAGTCCACACAAAAATGCCTAGAAATCTAGTTATTCTGCAATGAGTAAAACATAAATTATATCTTGACAAATAAAAAACTTTTCAGTAGGAAGATTTCTTCTAAACGAGATGTTTCTTTCATAATATTTAAATAAAGATTTTAATTACAAAGCAACTTATATTTCGCAAAATGCGCCAACTTTGTTCAAATTTTATCATCAGGAAACGTATTAAACGTACTAAATATTATCTAAGTTCGTAACGATACCTGCACTGATCACCCTGTTGCCACCCGTAGTTTTTGGTATGACCCCCGCCCCCTCCCTAATTTGTTCACGAATTGTTATATAGTTTTAAAACCCGAGAATACTCACTTCAGATAAAATGGCCCAGTTTTCACTTTCACTGTGAACAGTTAAACGGAGGACTGCAATCCTTCCCAAACTCTTGTCAACAGTGCCAAGGGCAATTCCGAGAGCATTGAATTTTCCTACGATAATATATCCATCTTCCGTTACGTTATTATTATTTCTATTTAAAGCAGCCAAGGATTCAGGAAGAATCTCAACTGTCGTGTTGTAAAATTTGTCCGATGGGTGCTCAGGATTTCCACTTCTGAATAAATACCTGAGAAAAAAAAGTTCGTGAAAGACTTTTCTGATTAGCAATTAAATCGAGGGAAATATCTATAATTATGAAACTTTAATAGCTACTTCTTTATAAAAATAGGACGAGTGAATTTAAATTTCAAATGATCGCCAGGCTGTGGTAAAAGTCCCCAAAAAAATGATTCACCCTTGTAAGCTTTATACAACGTGAATTGTTTATAAGGTTTGATCTGCGTTTCGACTGTCGCGTCTGGATTTACGTGGGAGTAGAAAAGAGTTATCTTTCCAAACTGCTTGTCCTACAAAAAGGATAGTTAAAATTATTAATTATGACTTCGCAAATTAAATCATAAGTGAAAAAGAAATGGATCCTAGGATTTAAAAAAGCTGAATAGATTTGAAAAAGGTACCTTCAGTTTCTGAACTTTTCCCTTCAAGGAGGAATGAGTGCCGATATGCTGAAAGAGTGAAGGTTTGTAATGCATCCATAACTGTGCTTTGGCAATCTTGCAATGTTTCTGAAGAGAAAAGATTTAAATTAGTTTAAATCCATTTATCATTCAAAAATCAAGTCGAGAACTAGTTATGGTTTAAAACTTACATTGTCTTTGTCAAGACTGCAGACCTTTGTGGAAATTAAATGATCCAGTAGCCAGTCGACGGGTTTGTCGTTATGAAACATGAGGAAAAATTGAACCAGCCAAGGCAATTCCGCACATTTGAACAGTTTTCCTACATTGAAAAATATTTCATATATATATTTATCATTAGGGGGCCGTTTAAAAACTACAGT
>JAAAKG020139465.1:0-12351 GCA_010014905.2 Druon quercuslanigerum
CCTTTAGATCAGGTGTACATGTGAATCATTTTATGCCTAAACCAAGTATTCGTAATAAACAGACCCTTTTCTAAGCAAGGAATACATATAATTAGTTTATTATAAAATATATGTTCTTTTTTCTTTTTTGTTTATCTCGAAGGCTTGGTTAAGGTAAGAAGAGCTCCTCGTCCAAATTTAATTTGAAAATGTCTTTTAGTTTCGGAAATATCGCGAGTTAAGTTTCGAAAAACGTATTAAAATTGTGACTCTCAACGCTCGAATCTTTCGTTCTGTGGCGTTATCCCCTCCCCTTCCTACTAGACCAAGCGCACGCTTGATTCTGCTTTCCGAGGGCTTACTTAACCTCTTTAAAAAAATAGGTTGTCTCAATAACGGCTCAAACAATTTTTTTATTTTAGTATCCAAAATGATTGTGATACATCGATGAAATATAGTAAAAATAAAACCGGGAGGTGAAAGCACCTTTGGGTTGGGCTTAGGCCAGTCCCATCATGCCTGTAATGATGTAAAATACATTCTAAAAGTTTTTTCTTTTTTTTTATTCGAAACATCATGTTATGAATCTAGAGAGCTCCCAAAAAACTGAGCGTTAGGTAGCCCTTTACATACGGACCAGCTAGCGGGTGATAATTAGTTCCAAACGCCGCCGCGCAGTCAGTTAACTTGTTCCTCGGATCAAACCACATTCAAATATCGCGCCATTTGAAATTACCAATCACAGCCTAAACAGATGACTCCAACATCACTCGTATCTAACCGTCTACATCAGCAGAATCCGTGAAACCTTCAATAATCTGCAATTGCGTCTCAAAGTGATATAATTTTTTATTTTTATACACTCAAAATCATGGCAAAAACAACCAAAACGCTACCCCCTAAACATAAATGAAGAAGTGAAATAAGCAAAACAAGATTTAATGTTCGAAAAAATTAAGGATAAATATGAGCTGGCTTGCGAGAAATTTGACAAATTGAGAAAACAACACAGAAAAATGTTCGGACAGTGTTCCTCATCATTATAAAAAAAAAAAAAAAAAATTCATCGGACATTCTTGCACTCTTTCGGTACAAAAGGCTATCTAACTTTCATTTTTTTAAAGGGTTCGACACTCATAAGATTGTGGTTTCGAATAAAATATCATACATCACTCACAGGGTTGCGTACGTCTTCACGTGAAATTCAATGTTCGCAAGAACGACTGAAAAACCATGGCCTACTTGCCATGTAATAAATACTATATTATTTTCAGATTTATATTCATCAGCTTTTTTCTATTGTTTCGTTGGATGATTAATTCATGAAAATTGATTGCAAAAGAATTTTGATATTTTAGATTTTAAATTCGACACATGAGATCAGAAAATAGTTGAAGTCTCCATCGAGAGAAAGAGTTTAAACTCTATAAAAGTCTGCATAAAAGCGATAAAAAAAGAAAATTATGGTTCTTTCGGCAAGTTTTAGGTTTTAATTACACCAGCAGCTGATTCTAAACGCCATCCAAAACGTATTTTCTAACGCAGACATGAATTTGATTGACCAATTACATTTTAATTTCCACTCTCCAATACAATTTTCTTGCACAATTTTACAATCTTTCATCGACTTCAATCACTTGATTAGGCAGTGAAAATGTGTATAATTTCTGAAAAAAGAGGCTGATCGGAGTTCATGGAAAATCTGGAAGTCAGAGAAAAGTCAGATAATTGAAAAAAAAAACTTGAAGTCAGGAAATTTTTGTAAGAAGCAGTTTTGTTAAGCATAATCTGGACTGTCACATAGCCACTTTTAGTCACTTTTTTCTCATATGACTTTTTAGTCACCTTTTAAAAGTAAAGTCACTATAGTGCCCTTTTTGAATGAAAATATACCTATTTCTCAATTTTCGTGTATTTTTAAAAAATATTTTGGTATATAGGTTTCAATCATTTGAAGATGTTCCAAAGAACTTTACTGATTTTAGGATATTTTAAAAATGTTCATCGAATGTTTAAGAGCTTTAGAAATATTAGATGAATTTGAAAGGATTAAAAATATTTAAGGTTATCTTAAAAGATTCCAAGCTATTTTCCATTTTCCAAGAATTTGAATCATTCGAAAGGATTTAAAAAATAATTTTTTCTTTTTCTTAGAATTTCGGAACATAGGGAATGATTGTAGAGGACCTATAAGGTTTTAGGATTTTTAAAGGATTCAAAGGGATTTTATCAGATTTTTGAGGATCTCAATGGTTTCATGGGATTTTAAAAGCCAAATATTTTAAAGATTTTAGGGCTTTTTAAAAAAATTTCTACGAATTTTCCACTGAATTCAGTAATATAACGGGCTAATTTTTAAGAGCCTAAAAATATGAAAAGATTGTAAAAGGTTTTAAATAATTTAAAATGTCTTATGGTATTTTTAATATATTTCAATCATTTGAATTGATTCTAAAAGATGTTAGATGAATTAAGGTAGTTTTTAAAAATTCCAACAGATTTTCAAGAGCTTTTAAAATTTGCAAGGAATTTAAAAATGTTTTAGGGAGTTTTTTTATTGATTTCAACAATTTGAAGAGATTTTAAAGTAGTTGCATATGTAAGGATATTTTAAAAGCTTTCAAGATATTTTAATTATTTTTTTTAGGATTTCTGGAAATAATCTAATTCAAGAGTTTTCGAAATTTCCCAAAAATTGTTAAGAGCGTTGAAAAATTTCAAGGAATTTTAAAAGCTTTCAAGAGTTTTAAGGTATTTTAATAATTTTTTTCAAGATTTTTTTTTGGGTCTCAGATTTGATGTAATTTAACGGGTTTTTATAATATTTTAATGGATTTTAAATAATTTATTTACAAAATTAAGTGATTTTCTAGAATTTACAAATATCTGAATGTACCAAGAAATCTGTAATATCAACAGAGTAAACAGAAATTCTTAACGTCTTCTTAGACCAGATGGAGCTCTGAATTACAAATTTTTTTGGCTAAATTTTTCTGAATGTATTACCAAAGATTTTAAAATATTGGAAAGCTTTTAGAACATTTTATAATATAAAAGGAATTTTTAATTGATTTTAGTAATTCTAACGAAATACTTTTTTTTTTTAATTTCTAATTTAATAATTCTAATTTTCATATAAATAATTGTAATTATAATTTTAATAATTCACAGGATTTAAAATACTGTAGGTCAGTTCAAATGTTTTAGTGCATTTTCCAAATTCCAGGGCATTAACAAGACATTTAAAAAGTTTTATCAGATAGAAAAAGATTTTAAAGAACTTTTAATATTTTAGGGGATTTTAAATATTGTAACGAATTTTTTTATTCATTTTAATAATTTGAATGCATTTCAAAGGAGTTAAAAAATCTTAGATTTTTTAAAAATATTCCAAGGTATTTTCAAGAGATCTTAAAAATTCAAGGGATTTTAATGATTGTAATGAATTTAAAGAAAATTTTCCATGCTTGACTGGTTGTAAAGAGTATCTTAGATTTTTCGGAAGATATGGAAAGATTTTGCAGGTCCTATAAGGTGATAATATATTTTAAATATATCAATGTATTTGATAAAAATGGTTAGGATTTCCATGATTTTAGGTGATTTTTAAAGCCTTTGAGATATTTTAATAAACTTTTCAGAATTTTAGAAAATATCTTCAGATTTCATAGATTTTGACGGGATTTTGTAATATTTTAATGGCATTCAACGAATTTATTGACAAGGCAATAGAGATTTTGCAAGGTTTTCTTTTATTATTTAAAGAGCTTATCAAATATTTTTTGCTAGTTATTGAAGTTAGATTGAATTTCGCTCTGAGAATAATAAATTAAAATATTTCGAAATTTAAAATTAAAATTGTTTTAATCAATTTGTAAAAGATTCTATAATAAAAATGTTGCAATATTTGAATTATAGTGTTTAAATATGAATGATCAGGGAAAAATCAGGGAATTTTGAAAATAAAGTTTTGTAGACATCAGAATTGCAAAGTTGCAACTGTTAAAATTTATATAATAATTAACATAGATTATCCTCATTTTTATTCTAATTATAATTCTTTTTATGTTTCAGGTAAGTTGATTTATTTTCACATTTATGCGTCATCATCCCGATTGCACATCAAAGTCAGGTAACTTAATTTAAGATTCTGTTTTGATTTTTGCATCTGCTTACGAGAACGTATTATTATTCACAATCTATGATGCTCGTAACAGTGATATAACAAAGATTTATTTACTTCCGAGTGTGAAACATTAAAGTCACATTTTGCGATGTGCTTCCTACATGGTGATCATTAATCTTTTGCTTATATAAATTTGATTTAAAATATTTAAAATATTTTTATTTAAAAGTTTTAAGGAATTTCAAAATATTAAAAAGTATTTGAAAAATTTTAATGAATTTACAAATATTTTATGGAATTTCTTATTGGTTTCAGCCAATTAAAGGGATTTCAAAGGATTTTATATATTTTGAGGTATAAAGGATTTAAACAGATTGCAAAGGATTTGAAACATTTTATGGATTTGAAAAAAATTTCAAAACATTTTTTAGTGATTTCAATAATTTGGACGGATTTCAAAATAATTGAAATACTTTTCGGTACTTTAATAGATTAAGCAAGGCATTTTTCACATCTTTTAAAAGTTTCAATGGTTTTTCGTGGATTATAATGATTTGATGGATTTGAAGTATTTTAAGGTATTTCCAAAGACTTTAATTAATTTACAAAATTGTAGGATATTTAAAAATATTTCATTATATTTTCAAGAACTTAAAAAAATGTCAGGGGGTTTCAAACATTTTCAAAGAATTCGAAATATTTTGGGGTACTTTAAAAGATTACAAGGCTTTTTCAAGAACTTTTAAAAGATTCGAATGATTTTAATGAATTTTAACAATTGTAGGAGTTTTTAAAAGATTCCAGTGAGTTTTTGATTGATTACAATCATTTGAAGGGCTTTAAAAGGATTTGAAATATATTTGGGTATATTTTAATAGGCTAAACGGCATTTTCAAGAGCTTCAAAAAGTTTAAAGGGATTTCAAAAGATTGCAAAGGATTTGAAATATTTTATATATTTTTAAAACGTGCCCGGGAATTTTTTATTTATTTCAGTTATTGCAAGGAACTTCAGAGGATTTGAAATATTTTATGGTATATTCAAAGATTAAAATGTATTTTCAAAACATTTCCAAACTTTTAAGGCTTTCCAAGGGTTTCAATGATTTTCAGAAATTAAAAAAAAAATAGGTAATATTTTAAGATATTTTAAGATATTTTAAAAGATTCCAAGAGATTGTATCAAGATTTCCCAGGATTTAAGCGTTTTTATGATATTTTAAAATTTCTCAAAGTATTTTAATAAAACTTATAGGCTTTCCGAAAATATAAAATTGTATTAAATTTAACAGGATTTTACCTTTTTTTATTGTATTTAGAAGAGTTCACAAGAAGTTAGAGATTTCAAAGATTTTCAATTTTTTATGAATATATTTTGAATTGCCTTGGCCTTTCTAAAAACCTTTCAGATTTACTGAACTTGATTATTTTTTTCATATTTTTTATTTATTTTCCATTCACTTGAATTTTTACAAATTTTATCGAAATCTTCTCATTTATCTTAAATGCCTCTAAATCCACTTAAATTCTACTGAAATTTATGGAATTTGTTGGATTATTAGAAAATTTTCCAATCCATTTGAAATCTTTTGAATTCTTTTGAATTAAAAAAATCTCATTATTAATTCTGGAAATATCAGGGGCATTTTTTTAGAGATAATTTTTTTTGAGAAATCCTTATTTGTTAAAAATTCGTCTTTATCAATAAAAATTAATTTTTTTAGTAAAAATTATACTTTTTTCATATTTATCTTTTTAGTTGAAAAATTCAAGTATTAGATTAGAAATTTATATATTTTGTTAGATATTCGTCTTTTTGGTTTACAAATAATCTTCTTGATTAAGAATTCATCTTTTTGCTCGAAAATTCAACAGTTTTATTCAAAAAATTTTATAAATTATCTGAAAAATCTTTTTTAGTTGAAATTCAGCATTTTTCATTAAATTAAACTAGTTCTTATTTATATTATAAACTTTTTTCGATAAATATTAATTTCCTAGGCTGAAAATTGAACTATTTTGTTAATAATTCATCTCCTTGGTTAAAAATTAAACTATTTTGTTAAACATAATTTTTTGTCAAATTAATTTTTTAACTGAAGATTTAAATATTCCATTTTTTATTAAAAATGTATCATTTTTAGTTGAAAATTCATGTGTTTTGTGGAAAAACTTTATTTTTATAGAAAATTAATCTTCGAGGTAGAATACTTTGCCAGGGTTTATTCAGTCATATTTATTACAATTTCAAATATCAATAGCGCTATTTTTACATATTCAGATATTTTCAAAAACTAAACAAACTTATTATTAATAATACATTCGCGAAGTTGCATAAAAAATTATACCTGCATAAATCTTGAGATACTTCGAAAAAAAACTGGAATTGCGAGGGAATTTTTTCCCAAGATTTGACTAGTACCCTGTTTATAAATTTAAATTTAAATTTAAAATTGTTGTATTCTACTTTTAAAAAATACTATAAAAAATGTTACACTTTTATAATTTTTATATTTAAATATTAACGTTCAATGATATTTACTCTTAATAATATTTACTCTTCGTTGATTGTAAGCGACACCTGGTAGTAATTTCTGAAATTTCCAATATGGCTGCCACACGTGCGATCAGCTGATCCGTATCTCCACTTTAGCTGTAAATAATGCCTTTCTGAATTGCAATTAAGCTTGAATTTCTTCTTTCTTAAATTCCTGGCACTAGTACTGAATGTTCTGAATAATACCAGTGGTAACTAGAATTAGCAGAATTGTTAATTTGTCAAATAAATTAATGCTTCATCTTACATATAAATATAGTTAACTGAATTAAAGGCCTACATTGTGAGAAGCCTAATGGAGCAATAACATTGAAAGGTGTGAAATCCCGCCACAATAAATCGTACATGATGTAGAAAAATAGGCTGGATTTGTAAGATTGGTGTACGATCCTCACATTGAAATTAATGACACTTGGCACAAGAACGCTTTGGGAACACATCCGACGCCAAGATGCAATTATTTGATATGCCGAGTCCGTTGGCCTCTGCGATATCAACTAAAACTGTCAAACATCCCTTATAATTAAAACAGCATGAAATTCGCGATCGGCAACAACGAGGCCTTTCATGACTAAATGCGATTTTTATTTATTTTTCAATTTCAATCCTCACGAACTACACTCGTTTGAATGTTCGAATCTGCTCTCCATTGCCAATATTCCTTATCTGCAGTTACGTTTCTTTTCGCTCGACTTACGCGACCCACTCTGCACTCATTTATATCAAACCGCTCACTATTTATGCGAATTTTCTTCGTGGCTTTATTATTTTTTTCTTTTTTTATTGGGTGATGTTTATCTTAATTCAAAGAGATATGTAGGATATTTTTTGGTGTGACGCATGATATATTTTTTTAAGAACCGCAAAGTGCAACATTTTAACTGGGTTGGTGCAGGTCAGGAAATTCTGGAATTTCAGGGATAGTCAGAGAATTTAAAACTGTTCAGTGGAGGTCAGTGAAGGTCAGGGAATGTCAGGGATTTAAGTTAAGAGAAAAAATTTGTCTTTTTTGTTTGCAAATACATTTTTAAAAATATAACAGTTTTATTAAAGAAATATCTGTTGTGGTTGAAGACTCAACTATTTTCTTAAAGATACGACTTTTTTGGTTCAATTTTACCGTTTTTCGTTTAAAGTTTAAATCTTTTTTGGTTTAAATATGAACTATTAAATTATTTGCAGAAAATTCATCTTTTTTTTTTTTTGTTGAAAATTGTACTACTTCGTTGAAAGTGGAACTACTTTGTTAAAAATTGATTATTATGATTGAAGATTAATCATTTTTATTCAGAACCGTTTGTTTAAATATAAATATTTGGTTTCAAAAATTTCTTTTCGTTGTTGAAAATTTATTTTCTGAACTGAAAATTTAACTATTGAATGTTTGGTGGAAAATCCATGTATTTTGTTGAAAATTCGTCTTTTGTCGTAGATTATTAATATTTTTTTTCTTAATAATTTGTTGAAATTTTTTAGTTAAAAAAACATGTATTTATAATAAATTTTGCCACAGTAGTAAAATTAATGAATTAATAAATATTAATAGTTAACTAATAGTTTAATAATAATTTTTTTAGGTGAAGGTATTATATTTGGTTAAAATATTGTCTTTTTGGTTGAAAATTCATCTTTTTTATTCGAAATTATTTTCTTCGGTTGGAAATTGAAATAGTTAGTTGAAAATTCATTTCTTTGTAAAATATTCACACAAATAAAATATACATAAAATATTCTTTGTAAAATTTAACTATTCCCTTTTTGTTCTTAATTTTTTTTTTTAGTCGAAATTCAACTAAAAATTTGGTTGAAATTTGATGTATTTTGATGAAAATTCGTCTTTTTGGTCGAAAATTAATTTTCTTGGTGAAACATTCATCTTTTTTGTCGAAAATTACACTACTATTTGTAAAAAATTGCTGTTTGAAGATTCAATTTTTAACATTTTTTGTCATTTTAATTTAAAATCTCAACTATTTGCTTAAATTTTCATGCATTTTGTTTAAAATTCGTCTTATTAGATAGAAAATTAAGCTTCTTGGTTCAAAATTAATATTTTTGTTGAAAATAGAATTACATGTTTTATTGCACATTTTTTTTTCTATCCGGAAATGTAAATATTCTATTTTTGGATGAAGATTTAGTTTTTGTTGGTTGAAAGGTAATGTATCTAGCTGAATTTTTTTTGTAAAATATTTATTGTTTTAGCTAAGCATTTAACTAAATATTTCGTTGAACATTCTTTTTTTTGTATTACAAATTATTTTTGTTAACTAAAAGTTTAACTACACCACGTTTTGTTGAAAATTCTCTTTTCGTTTGAAAATTCATGCATTTTGTTGAAACTCGTCTTGTTTGTGTAAAAAAAAGTAATCCCATTGTTTAAGACATAATCTTTTGGATTGAAAAATTTCTTTTTAACTGAAAATTCAACTATTTTATTTTTGGATAAAAGTTTATTTTTTCAGTTTAAAATTCACAAGTTTTGTTGAAAATCAGTGGGTTTTTTGTTAAAAGTATAATTATTTATTAGTTTATATTTTTGAGTTAAAAACACAAACTGTTAAAAATTCTTGTATTTTGTTGAAAATTGGACTTTTTGGAGGGAAAATTAATCTTCTTGGATGCAAACTCATTTCTTTAGTTGAAAATTATTTTTTTTTTGTTAAAAATTATTTTGATAACTTAATTTAAAGTCTCGAAAATAAATCTATTAATAAACACTTTGTTTGCATTAACGCTGTTGAGCTCGTAGGCATAAGGTCGTTTTTACACCTGAAAGCAAATTTTATAAGGGTCAAGGAAAATAGAAAATTGGTGAGGAAAAAGTGAGGGAAAAACCTAAGATCAACAATGAAAAATATTTTGAAGTAACCCTATTTAAGTTTTTCCTTTTTTTGTATTTGGTGTATGTTACGCTACAAACTAATATTTATCCATAAGGGAATATTTATCCTAAAGAGGACATTTATCTTAAGAGATAACTAGCTCGTGGATAAATAAGGTATCAAGGATAGCATCCGAGTCAAGTAATTACCACTCTTACACACGCAATCGATTTGCGATCTGGAACTATAGTTTGAATCACGTAATTGCTCTCAGAATTGTTCCAATCGAAATTGGCTTTATTAGTTACGCAAGAAATCGTAACGATACTTGTCAGTTATAGAAAACCTGAAACCTCTATTATACGTCATTAATTATATCCTAGATCTTTAGAATTTGTAACTAAAATGTTTTTTTTTTCGTTCTGAGAAAAGTTTAATTCAACAAAACCGCCCGCTATTTACTTTGTTCATGAGTTTTTCTAATTTGCTTCATCGTTGTTTATTTTAAAAAGTAACTAGAACATTCTGCCATCAGTCAACTTGCCCCGCTATCGGGGTAGGTTGGCTGCTTTTCCCCTCAGCGTGAGTAAATTTATAACTTTTTGCAATATAATTTTTAAAAAATTCTAAACTTTATCTATATGATGGCAAAGTTTGTACCTTCAAAATAGTTCATTTCTCTTTTTCCAAAACGCCTGAAAAATATAAAAAATCCAAGAATGAAAAAACGGCCAATTCTTAATATTCTTTAAAACGAGCAGATTACTCTTCTGGTTAACAAAATATGACTCACCACGTGTGTCATAATACAAGACCGTACTTTTAATAATGTTTAAATTTTTTTAAATATAAACAATACATTTGCAAGGTTTTTAATTAATTTGTTTGTCACTTTTAAGTCACTTTCAGTACATTTTCTTTCAATAAATTAAAACAATAAATCCACTATTGAATTAAGGTATAACAATTTTAGAATGTTCTTAAGTTCTATAGAATTCCCTTGAAATACACTGAATTCGATCTATTTTGGATTTGCAATTCATTTTAATTTGAATTTGCAGACTTTTAAATTCACCTCGAATTTTTATGGATTTCGTCTGATTTTTATTCACTCATTCGATTAACTTCCATTTATCTGAATGCAATGGGAATTTTTTAATTTTAAAAGTTTGTGTCCACTTGCTAGAATAATATTAAACTCGTGTTCAAATTCGTATGAAGTTAATCTAATTCTCTTTTATTCCCTTGAATTCTTTTGAATTCAATCTAATATTACTGGAATCATTTTACTGAGTTTGATGGAAATTTTTTTGAATTTTTAATCTCTGTTTAATTCATTCAAATTCTTACAGTAAATGTAAAATAATAAAAATATATTTTTGCTTGTTCTATTAAAAATTCGAGCTTTATTACATCTTGATTATGCAATGTGAGAAATTTCTTTTTAAAAATCGACACTTAAGAGTGACAACGTTAATTTTGTACAGAGAAGGTTGGAAATAGTGTAAATAAATTATTTAAATAGTTCAGGACAGAAGTAATTAATTAAGCACTTTATTCAGTAAATTTTCAATCAATAAATTTTTTGACAAAGAAAATTATATTTAAAAAAGTACTTTAAATTCAGTACTGTTGAACAAGGAAAGTCAACATCAACTTAGTCGTGCCATATTTTCATTCCTCACAATTGAAATTGTTGAATAATTTTCAAAATCTCTAATGTGTTGATTTTGACATGGTAATTTGCACCTATTGTAAAAATACCATTTTTGATCGATTTTTTACAATAAATTCCTTTTGCTTATATCGAATGTGGTTAAAAAACATGTCACATTAATAAATTTTGAACTTTTGTCATATGAATTTGGTGACATTTCTTTCTTATATATTCTTAAATTACTCATTCGAGATCTTTTTGATTGAAATAATATCAGCTATTATATTTTTCGTTAAAAGCTTAAATATTTTTGTTCAAAATTTAATTAATTGTAGAAAATGCATGTATTTTGTTAAAAATTCCACTATTTTGGTTGAAAGTTCAACTATTTAGTTGAAAACTAACTTTTTTGTTGAAAATTCATATTTTTGTTTTAAATTTGGAAAATTTAACTACACTACCATCGGAAAGTATGAGATCGATTGACGCAAGCACTATTAAAAATCACTGCTGGCTTTCAACCACGATAACGCAGCGAAAAAAAAGATAGGGCATTTAAAAAAAAACAGTTGCAAAGCGTAAAAATTTCCACGTCTAGTAATGTCAAACAGATTTATTTTTAATCTGCTGAAGAGAATACGATTAAAAATGTTCAATCGTATCTGAGTTGAGTTTTAATCGGCGATCACGGTTCTCCGCCGGTCTGCTGCTCGCCTCCTTCGTTATGGCAGGACCGAATAGGCCACGCACACAGGTGGTGCTTGATTGGGGCTCTCTTATACTTTTAATTCTGCTTATTAGTCATTTTTATTTCAAATTATTGTCCATTTTTTCAATTATTCAATTGTTTTTTTAAATTATTTACAATTATTTCAATTCAGAATTATCCTCATATTAAAGAATAAAAAATGATGAACAGTTTTTTTTTATTTCTTAAAATCTTTATCAACTAGAATATTAATAAAAATGTAGATATATTGTAACGAGAGTAAAATATTTTTCAAACGAATTAAGCAGCAAAATTATAAATGAATTATTTATATGAAAAACACTTAAAAATATTAAAAGTGAATAATAATGGAATTTCCAAAATAAGTTAAATATAAAACAAATGGTTAGGTGCAAGAAAATGAATTTATATATAGTAAACCATAAAGGAAAATTGTAAACCATTTAATAGAAATTGAAGTTATAATAATATATAATAA
>JAAAKG020139466.1:0-12350 GCA_010014905.2 Druon quercuslanigerum
TGTCTTCGACATGTTGGACTATAACCATCTTAAGCCTGTGACAACATTTTAATTTTTTTTTTATAATAATAATAATAATAATAGTACTAGGCAAGCACTAGATTGCGCTGAAACCAGCTATTTGCATTAAAGTCTGTTTAGCTTTTGCTTTTTAGTGATTTGCAAACGTGAAAATATCTTGCGTAACCCACTCCCCATCCAAAAGACATTTCTTAATTTATTTTTGGCCTCTAAGGAACTTTGACCAATTTCTTTTCACAACAGAAATTCCTTCTTTCAGACAATGGTGTAAATGGGAACATATCAACCCTCTCTTTTTGACATTTCCTGACAAGAGCTGGGAGATACCTTTTTGGAAAGAGCCTGATCCTCTTTTCAAATTTTACGTTGGCTGTGCAGCTCTTGTTCTGCTCTCTATGGCTCTCATATTTCTAGTCCCCACTTTATCACTTTCACAGTGAGTAAAAAGTACCAGACAAAGTAAACCGTAATTCTATAATAAGAATAATAATTAATGTTATTGACTAAATTACAAATTTCAGCTGGCATTTGAGTACGTCCTTGGGCTATATGGTAGTAATGCTATTTTTGATAGCTTTATTACCACTTACATGGATGCATTTTGTCTGGAATAGATACAAAGATCCTCATGATGAACACGAGGGACATGTTCCTCAACCGAGGAGTAAACTTCTGCATTTTATGTACCAAACGAGCATCAAGGTTAGATTAACTCTACGCAGTTTGTCGATTTTGAGAAACACATATTAGGTATCAGAATCTGTAACAAATTTGATGTTTGAATGTTTTCAGGTTGTTTGGAGTGCTCTGTTAAGGACGATACTATACTTAGTGATATCAATCATGCTCGCTGCTTGTGCCATGTTTGATTTACTGGTGAGTTTCGAAAAATTCTTATTAAGTATATGATTGGATAATATGATTAGGATCATGTCATTCTCGCATTCTTATTTACAGTTCGAGTGTAAAAATTCTGATAGGCTTTCATCCAACAATGTGACTTCAGACATTGCAGAAGTCGGATCAGCGAATCTCGATTGCATGTCGACACCTTGGGTAAGATTTTATTAGCTCTTAATAGTGAAAAAAATAACTATGAATACATCCTAAAAAAACGTTTTTTTCAAATATGAGGCAGACCTACTTCCAATTGATTTCGGGACATGATTGTAGCGCAAGATAGATTCATAGCATGTCCTTGTATCATCCCCCACTCATATCCGAAATTTATACCCACATCGAAAATCTATAAGTATCTATACGGATGTCCTTGTGATGTATTCTTTATGGACTTCCAATTAGAATTTGATATGCTCTCTAAATGAATTTTCGAACGCGTTTCTTTTGTTGTAAGTATTTGTATGGATTTCCATACAGGATTTTTCTGCCAACGCGCTAAGGACCTACCTCTATATGGATCTATATGGTTCCTTCCAAGACGTAATATATAGGGTAGACCATTGTAATCTATCGCGGGAAATATCTCAGAAAACAATTCGGATACGGAAAAATGTTTCAGACCAAAGTTGTCGGAGGGAACGGGGGACATGGATTGGTATAAAAGACCTTGACTTTGGAAGCAATTTTGAAGGTTATTTCAAGGTAAAAGTGATTTTTTCTAATGAAACCCCCTAATTTTGATCCCGTATTTGAAAAGAGCGGACAATTTTCCGTAAAAGATGTTGTATTGGTCTAGGTTGTTTCAAGATCAGATGAAGGTCAAATAGGCGAAACTGACGTAGCGAGCAATATCTCAGAATGTACGACAGAAACCGTTTTGAACCCGGATTTGGAAAGCACGAGAAATTTGACGTGCAAAATGTTTTATGCGGCAATGTTGTGTCATTGTTCAACGGTTCTCAAGATCTTGAAGGCTCTCAGATACCATGTTTATTACATAACATTAAGCCAAGAATTAACGGATCGAAATTTCATGGAACGCCTTGAATTTTGTCTGTTGGCTTCACATCATCGTGAGATGTTAACATTCGTTATGTTTTCTGACGAGGCTATATTTAAAAACACTGATGCTTTAAACATACAAAAATGTCATTAATGGTCAGATACGAATCCACACTAGTACAGAACCGCTGATCACCAAAATCGTTGAGGCCTTAATGTTTGGTGCGGAATTATAAATTTCTATCTGATTGGTCCATATTTTTTCGATGACGCTGTTAACCAATCTTTGAAAGTTTATTGGGCCTCAATAATACACGGTAGAAGCTTCGCATTTTGAATCCATACAATTTAAGTCATTTTTGCATATTTGATTTTCAAGTGTCCACGACGTGGTCTGAAATTCACCTTTAACTTCAAGCGACCTTGAAAATCGCCTTAAAGATAAAAGTACTTGGTACCAATACATGCACCCTATTGTCTCCTACAACTATTGTCTGAAACATCTTTCGGTATCTGACGTATATTCTGAGATATAGCTCGCTATGTCATTTTCGCCTATTTGACCTTTATCTTACCTTGAAGCAACCTTAACCAATACAACATTTTATACTTAAAATTTTTCGCTCTTTTCCAATCCGGGATCAAAATTAGGGGTTTCCATTAGAAAAAATAATTTTGACCGTCAAATAACCTTCCAAATTGCTTCCAAGGTCTTTTGTACCAATTCATGTCCCCCTTTTCCTCCTACAACTTTTGTCTGAAACACTTTTCCGTATTTGACTTGTTTTCTGAGATATTTCCCGCGATAGATTAAAATGGTCGACCCTGTATTGATTTGTTAGCTGAATTTTTTTGCAAATTTATATCTTTTGTAGAGAAAAATTCAACTCTTTTGTTGCAAATTCATGTATGCGTTGTTGTAAAATCGTCACTTTTGTTAGAAAATTAATCTTCTTGTTCAAAAATTTATTTAGTGGAAAATGTAGAGACTTGGTTGAAAGTTAGGGGGACATGTCATATCTCATGCGGAAAGTCTCTGCGGCAAGACTCACCTGAGGCATGGCACACCTAAAGCATTTCACTTCTGTGACATGTCATATCTGCGGCTAGGTAGAGATGCCGCAGTTGTGACATGCCGTAAATGAGACATGCCACAGGTGTGACTTACCGCTTGTAGCATGCTATGGACCCGAAATTTATATTCTTTCGTACAAAATCCATCTTTTGTTGATCCTTTTTTGGTTAAAAATTGATTTTTTGGATGGAAATTTAACTATTCCATTATTTGATCAAAGGTTATATTTTTTTATTCAAAATGAAAGTATTTGGTGAATGTAAAGATGGATTTACAAGCAGAAAAAAAAATAATTTTAAAAGCTGCAGAAACTTGTAGCCGAATATAGGGAAATTAGAATTTTTCTTCCACCCTTGAGTAAAAAATTTTTCTTGTTTTAGGAACTATTATGTCGGGCATGGCACACCGACGAGTTTTTTAATAAAAAGTATTAAAAATATGAAAAAGATACAACGTCAAAAGATATAATAATCAAGGATTTTTTGGAATATTATTCGAAAAATGTTAAGGCTTTAAAATACTAAGACCAATTATAAATTTATAACTTTTACGCATTATACTCTTTATAAAGCAAATTAACTAAATGAACCTTTCTAATAAACTAAAAAGCGCAATCACTGCCTATATATTAATTATACTTTAATTATAATCAAGTTAATGCGAATGAGTACGGTTCTCTCCTTAGTATTTAATAACCATGTCCAATCAAACTTATCAAACTTGGAGAATCGCGTCTAAGTTGCTCGCTCAATTATTAACTGCTTTATAATCTGTATTTAGCGGATCAAGTAATTGTACAGCTAGCTCGCCTTTCGTTCAGAATTTGCTGAAGGTTTTAATATTTATCTGACGTTCTCGAGGGCATCCTACTTCGAGGATAAAAACCTTCTTGAAAACTACACACACCTAATTACTTAATTGCACCTGTATCCTAAACGAACACCCATTCTTAATTACTTAAATCTGATATATCTGATCAATTAGCGCCTGTATCGCGAATCGCGAGCGTAATTTTTTCAATAAAGAGTCCTTGTACGATTTGCATAGTTCTTTGGGTGGTCCAGCGCCAAAAGTCTCTTACTTTTCATCAGATTGCTGTCGTCCGCAATACCTTTTATCCCTTTTTGAATATTTTATACACGCGCTTAGGACCTTTATTGCAATTTGGTACATGTTCCAAGTTGCTGTATCAAAGGCTCAGATTGCATAGTCCTCTTTTATTTCTCTTATATTTTATATTTATCTGTGATGTTTTAACTTTGTTTCTGAAACAAAGTATCATTTTTAATTAATGTTTTAGACGATTTATGAAATGCATAATAGCTTTGAGAGTTTTTAACCCATATATTTTTTTAAATAATATTATGCTATTAACTCTTCAGAACAAATTATATCTCTTATCATAGTATTTAACTTTGCTGCAAGACAAATAAAATAATTAGATTTAAAGGTAATTATTACGAAACAAATTATATTGAAAAAATCTCTAGGATAGTAAAAAAATGATGAGAAACTAAAATTAAAAAAAAATTGGTCCATTTTTTGTTAAAAAATATCACTTCTTATACGAATTTCAGCATATGAATATTATAATAATAATAAAAAATCTCTGCTGTTATATATTTTATTATTATATCATCTTGTTTTAGTACTTTTTCGTATTTGAATATTTGTTTTATTCTTATTATATTCTTATATTTTTTATTTTCGTCTCATTGGAAAGTAATAATAACCACAATTCTATTAAATCAAAAAATGAGGATTTTCTATGAAAACTTTTCTTGTTTGGAAGGGATAGTTTGAAAAAAAATTTCACATGAAACAAATGGTTTAAAATTAATATTATGAATGAATTTAAATAAACTAATTAGTAAGTTTCAATAAATAGGGTGGCCGAAATACATTATTTTTTATTATTATATATATATTTTTATTATTTAAAAAGCCAAATTTAAATCTTTTTACACTTTTTAACATAGAATTTTCTATAAGCAGAATAAGAAAATTTTAAATAAAAGTTCATTTATTTATTTTAACCAAAAAACATTAACTTTTTATCACAAAATATGAATTTTTTATAAAAAAAGGACAAAAATGCAACCTAACAAGATGAGTTGTCCAACAAACGGTCGAATTTGTATACAAAAAGAAAGTAACGATAATCAAATAATCGAATTATTTTGAGAAAAGTTGAATTTCTAACAAAAGAGAGAGTATAACAAAATAGTTAAATGTTCGAAAAAAAACATGAATCTTTTGAAACGCACTCGAATTTTCATAAAAATAATTAAATTATCAATCAAATAATTGAATTTTTAACCAAATTATGTAATTTTCTAACTAGAAAGCTGAGTTCTCAACCAATAACACGAGTTTTCGATCAAGAAGATCAATTTTCTGCTAAGAAAGACTAATTTTTAACAAAATACATGCATTTTTAAACAAATAGTTAAATATACAACTGACAAAGATGAATTTTCAACTAAATTGACAAATATGCCACTAAAAAAATAAAACTTTAAGAAGTGACTTCACCTTTTAACCCAAAAAGAGAATTTAAACAAAAGGACGAAATTTTAACCCATAAATATTAATTTTTTGCCAAAAGGACGAATTTTGGAGAAAATAGTTTATATTTCAACCAAAGAGATTAATTTTTCAAGTAAAATTATGACTCTCCGATCAAAAATAAATTAATTTTTTCACAAATTAGTTCAAACAAGAAGTTGAATTTTATAAGAAAAAATACGAATTCTCAACAAATAAAGATTTTTTAGTCAAGAAAGTAAAAAAGTTTTTTCAAATTGTGGAAATTTCAAGTAAAAAGGTTAATTTTTACTATAACCGTCGTATTTTTAACCCGCACTTATAAAATTTTAGTATAAAGTTAAATATCAAACCAAACAGTTGCATTTCTAATCAAAAAAATAGGAATTTTCTAGTTTTCTACCAAAAAATACGATTTTTCAATAACAAAAGATACTTTTACCCCAGTAGTTTAATTCTTAATAAAAAAAATTTTTAAAAAGATTTCAACCCAAAAAGGAGTAGTTATAATTGTAGTAAAAAAATTAATTATTAACCTAAAAGAAAAAGATGTTTCAACCAGAGAGATAAACTTTCAGCTAGTATGATGATTCTACTAAAAAAATCGTGATTCTTTGATGAAGTGATTCAACCTTTAACCAAATTATTGAATTTGTAATATCCGAATATGAATTTTCAACAAGAAAAGACTTTTCAGTCAAAAAAAGAAACAAAGAATTTTATAGATATTATTGAGCTTTCAAACCAAAAGATGAATTCTCTTTAAAACAGTTGAATTTTCAACCCGAAAATATAAATTTTTATCAGCAAGCTAATATTCAACCAAACAGTTTTTTAAAAAATAAAAGTGACTTCTGTGACTTTACCTGATCAGAAAAATGTTCCCTAACTTTTTCTTGATTTTCTTATTTTTTCTAACATACGGCCAGTCTAAGTAAAAAAAATTGGAATGAATAAAAAAATTTACAAAATATACTGGTAGCAGGAATCGAGCCCGGACTTTCTGGTTTATAACATGGTGCCAGCTTGCGTCACCTGCTTGGTTTTCTTAAAGCCGTTTTCCACGAGAATAGCTAAACAGCGCATTTTATTACATTAGTGGATTACAAGGTTCGTAATGAGCTATTACTTGGAGAATGATAAATTCAAATAAGGTTACCCTTGTTAGCCTGCCTAAAAAATGTAATAAAATTTTTTATAAATCCGATTAGCCTTATTTTTTTGTTGCTTATTTAAACCACTAATTTTGTGTAATATTTTGCGAAATATTTGAACAGCAAAAAGTGGTGCGTAAGCACAAATTCGAAAAAATGCCAGAGGCACTTGAACGATATTCTTCAAAAAGATTACACCAACCCCGAAAGTCCAGCAGACACTTTCCGAGTGGTCGTTAATCTTCCTCGGGCATTTTTCTCTCCAGACAACGGGAATCCGAACATTGTGTGGGTACATGCATGTGCAAACAATCTGAGCATTCGCGATCTCTGAGTTGTGCCAAGTGGAGCCATAAAATTATATATTGTGCGGTAGCTTGGCACGGCTCTCCTTGCGGGTGCTCCAGGCGACGCAATATTCATAATTTGCAAGCGCACTTGCAAATCTCATCTCTTTCCAATTCCAAAAATAAATGTTTTCGCGTCAGCAAAGTTCCGACCTCCCAGCAATTTTCAATCTTTATTACACTTTCTACATTTTGTGCATTTATGTACTTGAGCCGACTCCCTCAATCACATTTGTCGACATTCAGAAATTCAAATTGCACAATAATTTAACGATCAGCGCAAAAATTACGAAAGCAAAATGCTTCCTACAGACAACATGTGAATCTATAAACTCTGGAAGAAATGTTGCTAATTGCGTACTTTGATGACTTTTCCTCTGAGTTTTAAATTACATGCAATAAAACATTTTGGAAAATCTTTTTTCTAGTCCAAAATTAATAAGTCAGAAGCAATCCTTAAATTACGTAACAGCTTTCGCGGGAGGGAGGGGACAATACGATATTTTCTATGGAGGTCGATCCTGTTACGTAATGTTTTCAACAAATCAACCCTATAGGAAATCCATGTCGACAAACATATTACGTATATACCGTCCAACTTCAGTAACTGTACCATAAAATATTGTAAAGGTGTTATAAAGACTTCATACATATATAATTAAATTAGTAGGTTACAGATTTAAGGCTTTTTAAAAAGATTACAAGAAATTTTCAAGGGCTCTGAAACGTTTTAAGAGATGTCAAAATATTTTAATGGATTGGAAATATTTTAAGGTATATTTGAAAGGATTCGAAGGAAGTTTCACATCTTTTCGGTTTAAGGCAGGATTCTACTTTGAAACTTTTTTTTTCATTTTTTTTTCATTTTTCGTGAGTAAATATATTGGAGCATACTCTCTGAAAATTTCATTAAGATCCAAGCATTCTAACTATACGTTTGCGTCCTTCGAAGCAGTCGTGTCTCCAAAGTCAACAGAGCAACATCTAACTTTAAACGCGTTTTTCTCGAAACCACGTTTTTTACCGCTTGTTAAAAAAATCTCCGAAACTACCGAATCGATTGGTCTGAAATTTGTACTACATAACACATATATTATCCGCTGGTGGCAGATTTATATAAGAATTTTTATTTTTACTACAATTATTTCTAAAAAAATAAGCAAAAAAAGAAAGAGATTTTTGACTTTTTCCGAATTGCCGCCATTTTTTTTGCTTTTAAATGAAAAAATCTGTTACCATCGGTTGCTGTTGTCATTCTGAACCCAAAAATATTTGATTTTTTCAATTTAGATGGACCGATTTCAAGATTTTATTATCAAATGTATATAGAACACATAAAATAAACTAAAAAAATTTTTTTAATGTATTTTAAGAGTATTTTTATTAGGTATAACAAACTTTACATCAATATCTTTCTTAACTTTGTAATAAAAAATTGACAAAAATATAATTGTTTTCGAGCGTTCGAAATAGAATCCTGCCTTAATAATTGATTCCTTTTGATGAGACAGGGATTCAAATAAAATTAAGGGACATTTTATGATATTTCCCAACTATTTGCGCAAAGTCAAAACAATTTCCCTGAAAATTATCCAAAGTATGGAAAACTATTAAAAAGAATAATGCATCTATGGAGGCACAACGTCAATATTGTGTTTCTTCAAAGTTTTATGTCTAAAGAAACAAAAAGGAACGTAACGAAAGTGTCGTTACGTTTATTTTCATTGCTTTCTATATAAGATATAATTGCTATATAATTTTGACATTATGTATTCGTAGCATCATTATTTTTGTATTATTTTTTTACAATGAGCTTGTTCGTAGCCGAATTATTTTTAATTTGTCAAAATAATTGGAAAACATCCAAAAATTACCGTTAATTTCGTTCGAAATACTTGATAAGAATTTGATTTATTGTTTAAAATACTACTGTTTGCATGCAAATTAGTCCGTTTTAGTTGCGGATTCAACTATTTTGTTAAAAATTAGTCTTGTCCTAATTCAACAGCTTACGATCTGAAATATCAAGTATGCCATTTTTTGTCAAAAATTAATTTTTTTGGTTGAAAGGTGATCTTCTTCTGTTAAAAATTCAACTACTTGGTTGAGTATTCATCATTTTAGTTGCAAAATTACCTTTTTGGATAAAAATTCAAATGTTTTCTTGTAACATAGTCTTTATTGATTGCAAATACAACTCTTGCAATTACAAATTCATATTTTGAGTTTATAAATAAATAGGAAAATCAACTTTTCTGTTGCAAATTCATTATTTTCAATTAAAAATTCAAGTTTTAATAGAAAACCCGTCTTTTTTAAAAATTCAACAATTTGGTTGGAATTTTTTTTATTGATTGAAAAATCATTCATGGTTGAAAATTCAACCATTTTATGAAAAATTCCCCTTTTTTGGTTAAATTGAACTATTATTGTTTAAATACCGCTGCAAAATACTATGAATGTATTCACTATAAGTGCATTTATTTAATATAGTTTTATGAGCATTTTGTTTCCACATGGGTATGAAATAAATTTGATTTTTCACAGAGGGAAGCTTTTTCTTAAAAAAGAACAAAAATGATACTTATTTTCGGAAAATCAGAGAACCCGTCAAAATCTCGACCAATGTGTTCTGTTACAATTAAAAACTTTTTAACTTACGGTAAAGTTATTTTCCACATTAAAACAAACAGAAAGGTCATCAGCAGGTGAATCCTCGCTTCTCGAAGCCACGAACAATTACATAAAGTACAAGGTACTGTTAGATTTTTAATATAAAAAAAAACAATTTCTCCTATAAACATGATAAATATTTTTGTTAAAAATTAGAAAACGATATTGGTAGAATATGGCAGATCAAGGAAGGTTCTTTAATTAGGCATTCTATACTCCTCAGAACTTTTACTAATGAAAAGGCTGATGAAAAATCTATATTTATGCAAAGTATAGATTTTTCAGCAGCCTTTATTTTCGTTAGTAAAAGCTACGTTTCATACTTTTTTATTCTTATATCTTGAAAACCCTACATTTTTCTTTCATTTATTTCTAGCTCCTAATTGTACAATTTTGAATACTTCAAAATTTTATTTAACTTTAGTTTCTGACCTTGGAAAAAGAATTTGAGTAAAACAATATTGATATAATAACTTTATTTAAGAAAGGGTAGAGTTTCTTAACCCATTAAGTCCTGACTGGACACATTTTTAAGATTTTTTTCAAAGGCTCTATTAACTATGAAATTGGTCATAGAAAAATTCGACAATACCTATTTCCGACGTAAAATTTTCTGAATTTTTGATTTATGCTGTTAGAATTTGAGAAAAATGCATATTCGAAAAGATATATTTGTTTAATTAACAAAAAACACGAATTGTCGAATAAAAAAAAAGGTTCATTTGTAATTTTCGGATCGAAATTATCGATAGATTTTGGTGATTTTTGCATTAAATGTGTCAATGAACTCTAACCTTTAAAATTTAGTGGCAGGTTTTTTCAAATAAAACATGTCTGTATCCAATATGTCGGCTTAAATTCCAAACTTTTTTTATTTTTACGGTACTTGTTCCTGCGCTAACAATTTTTTTCAATTTTAATAAAAATTAGTGCAAGATGGTGTTTTAGGTCGCTGATTGACAATCTACTATCAGATTCTCAAAATTCACGATAACGGATCCAATATGGCTGCCAAAAAATGTCAAAAAATGGTTCAATTTTCATGAAAGTTTATATAGGGTTTTTTTTGGGTCTCTGATTACGAATCTGATATCAGATTTTCTCAATTCAATATGGCGGATCCAATATGGCTGCCAAACATTTCAAGAAAATATTTAATTTTTATGAAAACTCGTATAAGAGGGTTTTACGGCTCGCTGATTACGAATATATGTTATCAGATTTTCATTATTCAAGATGGTGAATCTAATATGGCTGCCAAAAATTTCAAAAATTGTTTAGTTTTGATGAAAATGTGAATTGGGAGGTTATGGGTCTCCTTTCTTAGCTGCGTTGCCCAGCTTTCACCACGAGGAGGTGAATGCAATAAGCGATGCCTCTTCTTTTTTTTTTAATTTTTTCAAATAAAATTTTTTTTTTGTTGAAAATTTTGTTTCATAATAAAACCTTTTATAATCATCACTCCAAAAACTTAGTATAAGATTTTACCTTATTTATTCAGATTTTCAAAATGCAAGTTTTCAGATCTAATATGGTTTCGGCAAATTTCAAAAATTCTTGAATTTTCATACAATATTTTATCGAGGGGTTTTTTGGATTGCTGATTACGAATATGTTATCAGATTCTTTAAATTCAAGCTGGCGGATACAATATGGCTACCAAAAATTTCAAAAAAATGGATAATTTTCATGAAAATTCGTATAGAGAGGTTTTTCGAGTCGCTTGTTACGATTCTGTTATCAGATTTTCAAAATTCAAGATGTCGAATCTAGTATGGCTGCCAAAAATTTCAAAAAATTGTTTAATTTTCATGAAATTATGAATTGAGAGGTTATGGGTCGCGTTTCTTAGTTGACACATTGCCCGGCTTTCAACGCGAGGAGGTAAACGCAATAAAGAAAGCCTCTTTTTTTTTTTTAATATTCTAACTTATTTATGATAAATTGAAAAGCAGGGTGTGCATGAATATACATCGCACATCTTACAGATTTTCTGCGTCCTTGAACCACATTTTTTAAAATTTGAACATTTTTGTTTTTATTACACTGTCGCAGTTTAATGTAACTTACTTATTTCATCCATTTCATTGCTAGGCATTAAAATAAATGTTTTAGCTGTTTAGGAATCTTGTTTTTTTCATTTGAATATCTTCATGAAAATTCAACAATTTTTTAAATTTTTGGCAGCTATATTGTATCCACCATCTTGAATTTTGAAAATCTAATAACATATTCGTAATCAGAAATCCAAAATATCCCTCCACACAAATTTATATGAAAAGTGAAACATTTCCGAAATTTTGGGCAGCCACATTAGATCCGCCATCTTGAATTTTGAAACTCTGATTGCTGATTCGTTATCAGCGAACCAAAAAACTTCCCTATACGAATTTACATGAAAATGTAACCATTTTTTGAAATTGTTGGCAGCCATATTGGATTCTCCATCTTGAATTTTTGTAAAGTCTGACAGCAGATTCTCAATGAGAGACCCAAAAAACCATCTTGCACTTATTTTTATCAAAATTGAACAAAAATTGTTAGTGCAGGAAAAAGTACCGTAAAAAATAAAAAAAATTTGGATTTAATCTGCCATATTGGATGCCGCCATGTTTAATTTTAAAAAACCTA
>JAAAKG020139467.1:0-12350 GCA_010014905.2 Druon quercuslanigerum
TCAGCGTTAATACTGTCTACCCCGGAAGCTTTGCCGTTTTTCAAGTTCTTGATTATATCCCTAACCTCAGTGACACAACAGACTTTCTTAATTGATATTTCTAATGTATTGTGTTCTACGCCGAATTTGTGGTATTCTGTATCTTTATCTCCTGATAGTCCCCTAAAATGGTGTCTGAAAGCGTCTTTAACCCCACCTGCCTCATATTGCATTTCCTTTTGCTATTTCTCATGTTGACAAATTATGTATTTTTAATTCCCTTCATTTCTTTATAAAGTAGTTTATTGCTTCCTTCAAAGTCGTTTTGTATTTTCTTCTCTTCTTCAGATCTAATTTTATTTTTACTTTTTTAATTAATCGCTAAGACCTGTCATGTTTAAAGCCTCCAAAGTTTTCTTAAGTATCTTTTTGATTATTTTATTTTGGAAATCTGTTCGCTCATCCGACTTTAAGTGATTATAATCTTTCAATTAAAATTGTAGTTTTTGCTTTAAGAAAATTCAAAATGTAGAGCTAGGGTACTTGTCAGTAACAATTTTGAATTCATTTGAATTTTTAACAGTTTTCTCTTGAGTCTCACTGTTCGGTATTAGTAAACTATTTTTTCAAAATAGTAATCCATCTTTAATTTAGGCA
Source organism: Druon quercuslanigerum (assembly GCA_010014905.2). Taxonomy (NCBI): domain Eukaryota; kingdom Metazoa; phylum Arthropoda; class Insecta; order Hymenoptera; family Cynipidae; genus Druon; species Druon quercuslanigerum. Next base: position 637 of record JAAAKG020139467.1, read on the forward strand.
GATGTGTTTTATTAATGCAAAGAATCTATCTCCTCAAATGCATTAAAAATAATTTTTCTCAGCATTCAAGTAATTAATTTTCTGGACATAGAAGGTTCAGATTACTAAATTTATTAGATTCAATGAGTTCAGTTCCCTTGCATTTTTTGTGCACTTTTGAATCAGTCAATTTTTCAAAGAGATCTTTCCAGCTTGAATTATTAATTGAACGAATGTTTTTAATAATAACAATAAAAATGAATAAAATTTTGGATTTTTTTTTGCCTATACTTGAAAGGTGTTATTAAATAGATTGATTCAAAATCATTAACTCAATTTCTAACTATTTTTAGATCAAAAAGACACCTGTCTAGACCAAAAAATATCTAATCAAGGCAATATGTATATGTATAGAGTGTGATACATAGCTACCAATAATTGGTTTCTCAGGTGTGCGTTGGTGTTTCTCTTTCTGTACAAAAAATGTATATTAATCTGATTGGTAAGGATGCTTGTGGTATTTTTCTAGATTCTCCGTCGTTTATTATCATAACAACGTGGTCCGACATGCGTTGCGCATTCTACCGTCCGCGGAGGCAACTTTCCAGTAATAGAGTTATCTAGCAGATTTGCTTTTAGAATTTTGATTGATTCATTTAATTTTTAAGACTGTAATTTACTTACAGTCTTAATGACCGATAGATGTTTTTGTTTGTGGTACTCTGAAACACTTGCTGTCTAATTCAAAGACATTGGTGGCTTTCATATTAAATTTTTGTTTTGATTGCGTTTCTTTATTACGAGTTATCTAATTCTGCGCAAAGTTTGATTCTTTATTGATAAAAGGAATAGGTTTAGTAGGTCTCGAATGGAATACTATGGTGTTGCGCTACAAAGATTTTTTTAATTTTTCCTGATGGAGGCATTCTCGTACTAAGATTTTACATATTTATTGATAGGAAAATTTGAAGAAAGTACGTGAAATAATATTGTCGTATCTTGCAAAGATAATTTTAATGTAGCTATAGTTGAGATTTTATCTGGCTTAACACCCGTAATATCTATGGAATTGCTTTGTGTGATTAGTAGATCACCATCTAATGAATTTAATTCGATTATGATGACATCGGCTTCTGTGTCAACTAGAAATTTGGCTTTATTTTGTGTGAATTCTGCTGACAAAAATTTCACTACTGCGGATTCTCGACTGAGGTTGGTGTGGATGATTTTTCTGGTGCTATTGAAATTCTGACGCTTGTTTGAGTCTCGTTCTTGGTCTCGTCCGTCGCTGAGTCTCAACGGCGAGCGGAATTATAGTTTAAAATCTCATTTTTGGTAAAGGCTGGAAATTGTGAACGAGGTGGAGTGTTTGATCCTCCATATGAATGGTTAGGACTAGGGTTAGGATTAGGATATCCGTTACCTTGCGCAAACGCATTAGGAAAATAAAGATATGGGTTGTACGGCATATAAGGGTTATATGGCTGTGATTCAGCTCTTTTATACGAGTCTGGAGTGTTTGTAAAATTAACACGAGGACTGAGGCTACGTCCTCTTGAACCGGAGTAACTAGGCTGCTTTTAAAGCGTCATATAATTTTAAAGGATTATGTGCCTCTACTAAACCTGAGATGCTGTCTGGTAAACCACGTTTGAATGTTTCTAGAGCACAATCATTCAAAGGGGCCTAAAGTTCTTCAGAATTGGGTTAGTTATCTTTGAGTGCCGCTTGCGCCCCTAATTTTAAAAGAGTCACGCGATCGAAGAATTCATTGACGTTTTCTTCTCGTCTCATTCTAATAGTAAACGTTTCATGGAAATACCACGCGTAAGTTTGATGGGGGGCAAGGTGTTGTATTAAATGTTTGACTAAATCCCTAATTGTTGTAAAACTTTTTCCATTAATACTATCTCGTGTTGCGCCTTTTATTCGGGCCAATACGGCTTTCAGGTGCTGTGTTTCGCAATTAGCAGGTACCGGTGATTCTTCCTTTAAAAAGTCTTGAATGAAATCCCTAACGGGAATGTTCGTCATTTCTTGTTGTACAGCGAAACATTCAGCCATGGATGTCATGATGGCTTCACTGAGTATGAGATTGATATCGCCCGTAAATTGAGTTTGATTTGGATCGTTAGGCATTTTGTAAAAGTTCGTATTTACTTTAAGATGTCTATTTTCAAACAAGTGATTGTCTATTAATAGGAGTTCTTGAACAAATGCCGAAGGTTCAATTCATGAAACAACTATAACAAAAGAATTCTTTTTTTGAAATATGAATTTATACTCACATTTGTTTAAAATCAAATAACGCTAGATTGCTGGCTGTGAGTGCCTCGTGCGTTCATTAGAACACGCTGGTAATGGCTAGGCAGTCTCACTTCTAGCGCCGCTTATATGTAGGGTCTGACTATAATCGAGCTTGATTACTGACTGACATATGCGTTTATTGTACAGTAGAAAAAGCGGCAAAGGTCAGACTGTTGCATCTAGTGCGTGAAATGACCACGGTCTGATCGGAAACGCGCACCGATCACTTCGCGACCGACTGCCTTCGTTGGATAGAAAGAGGTAGTAAAGATTAGACACACTTGATCCGTTGAATGACAAATGTAAAGATGTTGATTGTGTCTATTAATCGAAGCTTTTAATTTTAACTTTCTTTTTTGGTTAAAATTGAATGAATTTAAAAATATTAATTTTTTTGTAGGATTTCCGTTCACGAGTGATCAGTTCGTGACAGAGAGATTCTTACAATGAAGTTTACTTGTTTTTAATAGACTCTTAGGAATTTGCATGATGAAGGCAATTAAAAGGTGTGGCGTATTGTAGCTAGTTTTCATGCTACAATTTAAATAGCCTGAAGCATTGCAGTAATTTGAATTTAGGAATTTATTAAGACCGAATGAAAGGATTTGAATGAACAAAAGGGTTTTAATTTTCCGAATTAATTAGATTGTACACTTTTTATTCCTTTTACTTGAAATTTGCTCACTGTTGTAATTTATTCAAATAATTTCGAGTTTAAATAATGAATTTCCGATGATATAGATATCTGAAAATTACACTGAAGTTAAATTTTGTTAATAACAACACTGAATTTAAACGGAAGTGATAATCCCACCGCTGCAACTAAATCAGCTGTCACATCCCGAGCAAATAGGCGAGGGTAGTATGGAAATTTGAAATTAGAGAGAGAGAGAGAGAGAGAGAGAGAGAGAGCGAGCAGAGTACTTATTATGACGGGGTGGTAACGCCTGACAATTTAATTTTGTTTGTAGGTACGTTATTACTTTTCAGTTCTATGGGAATTGTATCAATTTCAGTGTTTTCAAATAGAAGAGAGAGAGAGAGAGAGAGAGAGAGAGATGGTCAGAGTAAAGTCATGAATAAAGTCATGAAACAGATAATTCAGTTACAAATATTATCTTACATATACTTTTTCTCTTTGAGGAAGGGCAAGAAAGTGTTTGTTTGTCGATTGGATCTCCGTTCTTATCGTAGTGCAGCGAAGAAACCCTACCGGATGTTTGTTTAGTGAACATACATACATACATACATACTCCTACGTCCCCATGTTAAATGGTAAGTATTCATTTGCGAGGACGCACTGTACAACATTAAAGCTGTAATTACAGGAATTGTTCAGTTTGATCTAGATTAAAACTGTATAAACATATTTTTACTTAATATTTGCTGCTTTGAATTAAGTCATTTGACACTCGCGAGCCTCGCTATGGCATATGATTAGTAACAGTTGCCGCTGTCCGCGGTGATCGGCGATCGCATATCTCTACTTTTGACCTATCAGGAGTACGATCATTGTATATTAGCTTAACCATAGGTGATACCTCTAGTCAGACATTTTCGGTCACAGTGTGTCTGAATATATATCGGTTTTTTCACTAAGCGGGTACCTCATTAATAAGGAACTGAAATATAAGGTTAAAAGATTATTCCTTAATATATAGAAACGTATGTATTCATACTTCACTTAATTTCATTTAGCTTGTTATAGTTTTAAACTATATAAAATATAAATACACTTGTATTAATGACTGTTATAATTATGGGTATTCTATAATGGTAGAATCGGCAATTAGAGTTTCAATGGTCAAGCATCGATATTATCCCAACGTCTGGTTGACCCTAACAAGTCACACGATCGGCCCTATAATGATCTATTTAGCCTTCTGTAAGAAGACCTAATATTTCTGATTTGTACCAGAAGACTTGTGAGGACTAATGAACTTCAGGGCCTACCAGACTCTGGATGGGGTAATAATATCGTTGGCTAGAAGCCGTTTTGGGTCCCGTTGGGCCACATACGGCTTTGGTTGCCTCGGAGGTGTCGCTCCCTTTTCTACTAACTTTTTAAAGCCCGGAAAATGAGCCTTGATCAGATGCGCCCAGGTATCCTGAGTATCCACCGCTGCAGAATTTTTAAAAGGCCGAGAATAGCATCCATATTTTGAAAAAGAAGTTTATCCAGACTATTCGCTTCTGCTCCTTTCTTGATTTCTGTTCAAAAGTTGGCCCAGCTTTCTCGCTTTACTTTACCGATTGTACCCCTGTGTTGATCCCTCATCGCAATAAATAAGGTTTATAGTTCCTGCGTTTTACCAGTAGTGGCACGTCTTACCCTAGCTCTGGTTTCCCTGTGGAGCTCTTCGGGGTTTTCATTCCTCCAGTCTGTCTCCCAAACCTTTTGGACTCTTGTAGGTCGAAAATTACGTTTATAAGTAGATTTCACGGCTTTCGTGAAAATCTCGGCTGCCATCTCCAAGGTATCCACGTCTCTGTATGCCCTCAGCACCTCTACAGTGCACTTCTAAGTTAAATAAAAAACTGATCCCATACCGTTCTTCTTGGATTTTTGGACCATTTAGATCCCACAAGTACAATAAGTTTTAACTGGAACGCTATCTGTAAGCGATCTGAGAGAGTGGGTTCATCTGAGACTCTCTTCCTCTTGATTTTATATATATATATATAACTACCGGTACAGAGAGTGCTGTCAATGAAGACATCTTACCTTGCAATATTCCACCAGTGTACGTACCTCCGGAGGCTGGTATGACTGTCATATGAAAAGTAAGCTAATTCCATAACTAGCCTTTAAAAAAAGCCAAAAGAACACGTGTGTAGATTATCAGATTTGGGGAAATTTTCGCAAAGGTATTCAAAGCATGTATTGCATTTGGAAAACGATAGATGCCTGTTTTAAGTAGTGAATCTTAAGAAACTTTAGACAAAATTTAATGGCCACATCTGTTCAAAACTGTCGATAGTGAAGTCAAACTAAACACTCTTTGGAACACAGTGATCAACATAGTAGAACGTCTTGTCATAGAAGTAAGAACAAATCCCAAAAAAAAGTACGTAAAATCAAATGATACTCAACTTCCTCGATTACATACAAAATCTGAGTTATCTTGATTATTGCTTCGTACATTACATTCAATCTACTCATCCTTTCCTAAAAATAAAATCTACTTATTTGAGAGTCCAGCATCTGTGCCTATCTTTAAAATACTGTATAGTAGTGGAAACATCGAATTCCTTGGATCCATACCGTGGCCGTATTGTTAAGTATATTTCTAACTATGTCACTAGTATTCAGGTTGTAATTCTGAAGATTCTTCAAGTTTAAAGGTAAACTGCAGATTTGTAACGCATAAAATAGTGTCATCCACGTACCGATAATAAAAAGGGAGCGTGATACCATGTTTTTTTGTCGTATTTTTAGGCAATAACTTTTTACGTCATTCATATCCATGTCTGCAAATAAGGATGAAGTGGGTAAACCTATCCGGAATTTCGTAAGTTTGTTGATATAAATTTTTTTTTAAACGAAATAAGTACTATCAAAAAGGAATCCTGTACATATTCTTATTTCTTCAAAAAGAATTTTTCAATTGGAAAATGTAGTGAAACCTTCTATAAAAATTTTCTAATACTTGGGAAATTTTCTTTTTGGACTTTTTCATCAGTTTGTTTAAAAAATTTAATTATTTGGTTTTTAATAAAAAATGTCGTAAAGCAATTTATATTCTTGAGTTTATATTTAAAATATTGTGCGAAAAGTTTATTTTTTCTGGATTGAGAATTGAACTATTTTGTTGAAAATTCCTCTTCTTTACTTGAATTCAATTTTTTTTTAAATTGAAGACTTTTTCGATTAAAATATCATGTATTAATTTTTTCTTTAATAATTTGTTTGATAAATTGTAAAATCGATTTTTAAATAATGTAGTAAATATTCTTTTTCCTTGAGATCTAAAGGTCTCTTTTGAGCTCTTTCTTTATTAGACACTTGTACAATGAATATGTTTTCGCCTTGAGTTTTTAGAAAGTTTAATGACTTAGTGACACAGAGATGAAAATTTCATAAAAACTTAGATGAGCACAGTTTTACATAGGCAAACTTTATGAACCACCTCTAAGTTTCGCAAAATGATGATAACCATAAAATCTTACGTGGAATGTCGCATATCATTTAACAAATTCTTAATTGGTAAAGAGGTTAGTTATTTCTCTAACTGAAAAAAATTAAGGTCGCTGGTACATTAATGGTCTCCACCTAGATGTCCACCCCTGATTCTAATAGTAGGTATAATCATTTTTTTATTATTTAAAGAATATTTTCAACGTATTTTTTGGCTAGTTTCGCATTTGCGAGTGTTACATTCTCTGTTTGTACATCAAATTTATTTACTTTGGGATACTATTGAGACAGCTGGATAATTTTTTAACTAAAAATGATAATTCTGCTATCAACAATGATGTAGTCAAATTTTTTAACCAATTTGACAAAGTTATAGTTGAATTCTTAAACAAGCTTGTAATAGTTGACATTTAAAGATCAAAAATATTTTTATTTAAAAAAATAGTAGTCAAGATTAGTTTTTTCACAAAATTAGATTCATTAGTTTTTATCCAAAAAATAAATATTTAAATGTTTATTGCTAAAAATTCATTTTTAACATGAAAAATGAATCAAATATTGAAATTTTTAATAATGGAGATGAATTTTTAAATTAGATAATGAAAATAATTTTTGTTTCATCTTTCACAGAATCTGGCACAGGTCAAAGTTTGCGTGCCTATCGCAAATTAGCTCGACCTACTCGAGAACCTGATGTCATAACTATTGGTCCATCTGACGGTACACAATATCGGCTTATTAAAATACCTAATACCAGATTATATTCTACATTTTTCACGTTTTCTGCAGCGCATCTTTTTTTAATGGATATAGTACGTATTGGAATGTCTTCAGAGTTCGAAGCTGTAAGTCAAGAGACAAATGTTCCTGTAGCAGTGGACGTCCGTGGTAACATGGAAGGAGTGCATAATGAAGCTACCCATACCGTTGTGAGATAGTTTGAGGAACGTACTGAAATTGAAAAAGTTCGACGATCCAAAGTACCAGAATCCAAATCTACTAAGGTCCAAATGACAGTAAATATAATCACCCAAGCTGTTAAAGAGTATAGCGCAGTTGTTGGGTCGACGCAATCTGCCTTTGTATAACTAATTTTACAAGTTTGCAATTAATGATGTTATCAAGCGCTATAGAGAATAAATCAATATTCTAGATCGCGTGTATCTCAAATAAAGAATAATATTCTCAATACCAACAAAATGGTTTTTTAGTTTAATTTATTATAGATCTTAAAATAAACAAAATCTCATATAAAAAAAATTAATTTGATTAGGAAAAATTTGTTTGCTCTTCTTTTCGTTCTAAAAACCTAACCTTAAGTCATACGTACCTAATAGATAGTAGATAATTCAGTTTTCATAGATGGCGATACTGAGTCGTTCTCTTAATAGAGCTCCCACCCTTTTCTCCGAAGTTTAAAGAACGAACAAAAATGTTATAGCACAAAAATTAGCAACAACAAAAAATATAACGTACTTTATTTTTAATTTTGCCAGCGTGTCGGCGCTAAATTTTTTAACCTTGTGACAGCGTAATTGGCAACTACTATAGGGCATTAATTAGAAATACTTACCTGATTGATTAATCAAACGATCGAACAAGTTTCACTTGGGAATCACTGCAGATAAGGGCTTTCGAAAAAGACAGCTGATTGGCTTACTTAGTCAACTACTTGACAATTGCTAATTTAACGTTAGGTGGTCACAACATGCACCATCGACTAGTGGGGCACAACTTCCTCTAGACCGAAAAAATCCTTGTACCTGCATACGAGAAATGAACTATTTTGCCTAGTTAGGACAGGCAACAGCTTTGCAAAGCTAGTTATAATGGCAGGGTTTATCTTGGTAATAACAGCAAGGAGAACACGTCGCATCAACTAAAACATCTATTTATTTTGACAAGGCAAAATAGCAGCAATAATTAGGAATAGCATTGCTGACCTGACGAACTGAGTTTCAAATTTCAATAATCCTAAAGTACATCATATACAAGGATATTTTATATTATCCAGTATTAAACTAATTGTTTTGAATCTTGAATTTTTTTCACATTTTTGGAAAATATTTATTGTTCCTAAACCTGAGTTGACACTCAAAGCAAAAAGTGCTACATCCGACGGATTCCTTCAGTACACCCATTGAATTGAACAACGAAAGAGGTTAGCTGTTAAAAAATTTGAACAGACGGTTTTCTGTCATAGTTTGAACACTAAATTCACTTGAAATTTTTTAAGGAAGAGCCTTTTGTTTTCTTAGAATCATGAATTTACTCCACTACTATTGAAAATAGTTACAAGTAATAGAAGCAATCGAGATTTGGACACAATACTTCACGCAGAGTCTCTCTTCCGAATACAAAGCAGAAAAACGTCGAAGTGGCCCGATTGTGGCGCCTCTTTACGAAGGAAAAAACACTAGATATTCATAATAATCAACTAGAGTTGCCACGCAAATGAAACTAGGTTTCGTCACCTAGGTATTATTAGGTTGTTATAATTTAATCAACTGTATGACCATAGTCTCATTAGTAAGGAATCCTTGTCATTTTAACGAGATTTAGTTTAACTAGAGCCTTTTTTTATTTTTAAGGAAATATATTTTTTCAGTGTAAAGTCTCTAATTTATAATTAAATTTATTTGATTAAATATTAACAAAGCTATGTTATTCATATTTAAAATCGATGCATGAACATAAAACATGTTTTGAGCAAAAATTTTCAAATAAAAGAATTCTGACAACTTTCGTAAACAAAGCATAGAGTCGGGAAAGTGAAAGTGTGCAACAGAGCACCCCCTTTTCCCTTTTCAGCTGGAACAATTACCATTCCAAATACAAATATGATTTGTTTGATTTTTCATTACATTTGAAACATCTTTTATAGTTATCCGTAATTTTGTATTTTTTGTTAGCAAATTCATTTGCTAACGGGAAGTGAATTTCTTATGAAATGAGCATCATATAATTAAAAACAAAGTTAAAATACTCGAGCTACAATAACAAATTAGTTTTAATTGTTCGTAATCAGAAATAATATAAGTGGAAAATTTTTCTCTGTAGGTAATTTTAGTCAACTTTGAAAAATTGTATTATTCTCGAATTTTACAATTTTGGAATTTTAAATTGTCAGCAATTTTGAATTTGAAATATTTGCTCTTACGGTAATTTGATTAATTTGATTAATTATTCATCTTTTTAATTCCTGACTCTGACAAATTTTCGGAAAAGAAAATATACAAAACATAACGAACCTAAACGAAGAATAAACAATTTAAGCATTAAAATTTGTTTGAATAATTATTATAAATAAAATAAAAAATATGTTTGCAAAAAGGGCATAATTTTTGTTTGGATTTTATCAAAAAATAAGGCAAATTGTTATACTCAATACCATATATTTTTTTTTTATAATCACAATTACCTCATTTTTGAAAAAAATTATTATTTATTAAAAAATTATTCACTTTTTTGGTGGAAAAAATTAAACTTTTTTGTAAAGCTTACATTTCTTATTAGAACATGAGACATGAAGAAAGGATCAAAATAGGCCATAAGAAATAACGTAATTTTCATTTTATAAGAATATGATATTTTTGAAAATGTGCATCAAGATAATATGGAACAGACGGTTTCCGTTTAAATACTTTTGTTAATGGAATCATTATAAAATCAAATATAAACAATACATTAAATAAAGATTATTTGCAATTAGATCTATAATTCGAACATTTTTCTGTGTCCTAAATTTTATTTACGAAAATATTATATTTTTAATAGTTTCTTTTTCGAAAATTTTATTAAATTCAATAATTAATTACTACTTCCATATAAACTGACTGAAAAATCCCGAAAAATAAAATAACGGGGCTGTAAAATAGTCGAAAAAGAAAATATTTGATAGTCGCTTCATTTCCAAAATCATGAATTATTTAACAGGTTTTGCAAGCTTCCTCGGTTCTTTGAGAAAATTCAAAAACATTTTGAAGGTTTCAGATATTTCGAAAACGTGATTTTGGGAGGAATTTCACCATTCAAAATTTGCCTCTGTTTGCAATTCCATTTCCGGAACATTCCGTTTTGATAAATTATTCAATATATAATTAATATATATATATATATATATATATATATATGTATATATATATGCATTAATATATTTGTTTATAACAATTTTTATTGAAAATTACAAAAATAGTTGTTTTAATTTAGTTGGACTACTGACTTAAAAGTTTACACTTGGTTAAAAATTCAACTTAATTTTTTTTTAGAAAATTAATATTTTCAATTTCAAATAAAGCCAGATCTGTTTTGTAGAAAAATTAACTTTTTTTGATAAAACTGATGTATTTTGTATGAAATTAGACTGTTTTCGAAAATAAATCTTTTCTTTTCAACTAAGAAAACGCTGGCGCTTAGCAGAGCGTCCCAGAGCCAACCATAAAATTTACCATTTCCGTTCTAGGAATTTTGACAAAATCTGGACCCGGAGTCCTTTAGAAAGAAGATATTTTAAAATTCTGTAATAAGCTCGTAAGTCTTCGTCACATGTATTCACTCGTTTCTATATCCAAAATAGTTTAAAGAGTAGACTCGACCAACTAGATAGTAATAGAATTGCGTGATTGCAATGATATAATTAAACGATTTTATTTATCTAGGCGATTGTCTCGGTAGACCAGAGACATCGACCGCAAATATAAATCGCTTGATCAAAAGAGCAATAAGCATTTATTGAGAGGCAGTTTAAGCGCTTGTAACCGAAATTCTCAAGAAGAATTTAAAGAAAAGCAACTGCTAAATAAAAGGAAATAGTACGAATACAGCCTTCTCAAGGAGAACTGAGATTTTTGATTTTCAAAAATAAGATAGACTACCCCGGAGGTAATACGCTTTTAAATATCATGGTCTGCTCTGAGAGTCGCAAAGAAATATAAGAAGTCGCACGAGAAAAACTTTTGAGTTGACTTTTAGTCATAAGGAAGTTTTCTCTATTGTAAATAACGTGGGAGATAGATGAACCCAGTTAGATCTTTTAGAATTTTTCCTAAAAGGATACTCAGAATAGCTAGTTTCGGTGAAACTAGATATTATTTGCAACCTCCGACTTTGGGTGTATTCCATGATCCAATAAAGCATGGTCTCGCCACGCGCAACTAAAAAAAAGTCAACCAATCAAATGGCCCGTAGGGATTCGTACAGCGTCCTCCATATTGAAAGGGACGTGAAGCGGGAAGCATAAGCGTGTTCAACGCTGCATGTGCGAATTCAGCAAAAACTCGGTAAGAGTCTT
>JAAAKG020139468.1:0-12350 GCA_010014905.2 Druon quercuslanigerum
CTGCCAAGTGCAGGCCATAGTTATCATTCCGTCATTGGCGCATTAATGACAGCCGAGCTTCGGCAATATTTTTGCCGACTCTGCGCCAGTACTGGGCCGTATGTGATTTCACACTAGGGCGTATATAATTAGTCCCGAAGTCTTGTAATTCCGATTCCGATTTTCGATTTCAGATTTCGATTTCCGAAGCCTTGTAATTCTCGATAAGAGTATAGAAAAAAGTGTTCTGTATTTCCTATACAAAATTTAAGTAAGAACCCAAATTTAGTTCACGACGAATTGTAGAAAAATTTTGAATATTTTAAATCCGGTTCGAAAGAATTCGTATAATTTCACCAAGTAAAAAATAGCGCGCTGGTATTGCAGGAAGTCCCAGCCAGTCTGGGAAAATACGTCTGCGCTGCGACGTGCATAGTGGAACATCAGTCGGCAATGCGAAATGAAGATGACTGCAACACTGCACTTGTCTATATACGTTTATGGTTCTAGAGATTTTACGTTCTATTCTAAGTTCTGGGTGGTCTTCTATGTTCATAAACTAAATATTGTATTTTTGCATATAAAAATATATGTTTCTTTTCTTTCTATAAAAAAAATGTTTCCAATCTGTCCAACAACCCGAATTCACATTTTTTAATTAAAAAAATTACTCAGTACGATTTTCCAGGACTTAATTATATTTATTTTTAAGGATGATCCAAGATTTTTTCTTCTTCTAGTAATAATTTAAATACACTCAGAAAAAATATTCTTTGATTCATTAAAACTTTCTTTTAATTCAAGAAAAATATTCATCGGCAAATCCTATCAAAAATTACTTACAATACAAGCCGATTAAAGTCCTAAAACGTTTATTATTTCCTGAATTTTTAAGAGTACAAAAAAGACAAATATAAATGTAATATCTTCTTTTGTAACTAATAAAATGGATTTTTTGTGCTCCAATTTAAGGAAATAAAAGCGATTTTTCAACAAAAGAGCTAAATTTTTAAACCAAAAGGTCAATTTAAAAAACATTTAATTTTTAACAAATTAGTTCAACTTATAACAAAATGGTTAAACTTTCAACCAAAAAAATAAATTTTCTATAAAAAATATTAATATTCTGCCAAAAAAGAAGAATTTTCAAGAAAATACATTAATTTTCTACAAAATTGTTGAATTTTGAAGCCAATAAGATTAATCATCTACAGAAGAGTTAAGCTTTTAACCTAAATATATGATTTTTCAACAAAAAAGTTAATTTTCAACCAAAAATATGAATTTTATACAAAAATGTAGAATTGTCTACTCAAAAATATGATTTTTTAAGAAGAAAGGTTATTTTTTGCTAAATAGTTTAATATTTAAAAGATATTTCACTTTTTAAGTTTAAACTTTTAAGATTAGGAAAAAGACAAAAATTAATACAATATCTTTTTTTATAACTAACAAAATTGATTTTATAAGTATATTTCAATTTATTTTAGATCAAAAAACTCAAAAAAAGTAAATGTGTACTGAACTTTCGACACAAATATACAGTAACAAATTCAAAGCAAATTCACATTAAATTAAATATTTTTAACATTAAAAATAATCAAATGATAGTTATAGTACAACATTTAAAGGAAACACGATAAAAAATTCTACGTTGAAGTAAGAAAATGAAATATCACTTGGGGCACCACCAATTTTTGACCCGGTACTGGTCGTTTCTCACAAGTGGTGCGAATTTGCCTGGTAAGGACGATTTCGACTGCTGTATCCAGCGTCCGCTGTAATGCATTAGGGAACTGAGTTGTATGTAGAAGTATTAAGTTATGATACAGATTTAGTTTTGTGTGTTTGAGATAAGGTTAGAATGTCGTAGACATTTTAGAGCGCCCAAAATATTTTTGCTTCATCTCAGTTTTCTAGACAGTCCAGGACTTTATATGGTTCTTTCTTGTACTTAGTATTGAAATATCTTGTAAATATTCAAAAAAGGAGGCTTTCAATTTAGATAACATTTTGGCACCCGTCCAAGATTACCAGACTGAATTCTACACGTTTTATAGCACAAATTTCTTCCGTGTAAGTTCCTCGTAAGTAACTAATTAGATTCCTTATAGATTTCCTAGTCACTTCCTTACTCGAAACAGCGTATACAACTAGGACCAACTTCTACTAGGGACGCGATATTGTTTTTTTTTAAATTTTCTTAATTAAAGTTTTACCATTGTTAGTAGAAAGACTCTCCATTTTTAATTCAGAAGAAGCAAATAACGCAAACAGAAATGCAAAATCGAGACCGCGCTGCTTTTCCTCACAAAGCGCTGCTTCGCTCTAGTTTATGATAATTTCCACACATTTTACGTGAGTCATAAACAATTCAAAACAATTTAACAAGTTCAATTTCGCCAGAATTCACTTCAATTCAATTTCGCCAAATTCGCCAGAATTCTCGTCAAACATGGGAACCCGCCACCCGGTCAGCGCACCCTTGCGTTGGTCCAGCGCTACTGGAATGTGAATGGTTTTCCAGTATAACCGATATTTTTTGTAAATTTTTCGTGAATTTTATCATCCGATGATGCCAAAAACACTTGGCTAGGTCCCGGTCATTCATTTTTGACAAATTTCGTTTTGCTGATTTTTGACAGCTTCAAATAGGACAGAAAAAAGGGTAAAAAATTTACTTTTGGGTAAATGTCCGCCATTTTGCGAAAAATCCAAATTTCGAAAAAGTGAACGATCGGGACTTCGCTGACGCGAAAACAGTTACAAGTGTTGTTAAATTATTCATTTCGGATAGCCAGGGTGGACCCAATCCTGCATACCGTTTGACCCTGCACTTTTGACAGGGGCGCTTTCAATGCTATATCCAGGTCTTGGAAGTCAACATTGACATGTGAAAAAATCGTGTGAAAACTCAATAAAGCTACAATAGAGTAGAAAAAGGTCCGTGTTGAAATCCTCTTTATTTTTTTCAAGATAAATTCCTGAAAATTCGTTCGAAACTTGGCTTACAAGGTTTAAGTCCCCCATGAAAACTCAAAGGATTTCAAAATATGAAAAATTTTAAGGCATTTTGTAACATTCTTTGACATTGAAAAAATCGTGTGAAAATTCAATAAAGCTACAATAGAGTAGAAAAAGGTCCGTGTTGAAATCCACTTTATTTTTTCCACAATAAATTTCTGAAAATTCGCTCGAAACTTGGCCTACAAGGTTGAAGTCCCCCATGAAAACTCAAAGGATTTCAAAATATGAAAAACTTCAAGGCATTTTGTACGATTTCTTAAAGATTTGAAAAAAACACAAATAAATGCAAGATATTTTTGATCATTGAAAGTAATTTCAACGAATTAAAAAAAAAATTCAAGGAATTATTTCGATCGATGTCAACTTATTTAACCCTAGAATACTAACTATACGTCTCCGGGACGTAGTATTAAGTTAAACTGGACGCGATCGGCTGTAAAAGTCCCAATTTACTTAAAATAAATAAACAAAGTCAATATAGAGCTGATTTTAAAAAAGAGTTGCAATTTACAAATAATTTACATATATTGTAATTTACAAATTACAGATAATAAATAAAGTTAATATTTAAAATCGCGTGTTGTGGGTATATTCACTAAACCTTTAGCATAATAATACACAGCTCACAATGCTTGTAAAAATTAGTTTCAGCAGCTTTTAATGATATGTACGTTAGAGTGGGTCGAAAATAACAAATTTCAGAAATCGCAAACAATACCATGCCTAAAAGTAGTGGATTGGGACTGAACGTGGAATCGATTGATTTAAATGTAGGTAACGCGCGCAAGCAAAATAGGGTTTAAAAAATTATTTCATGCAGAGTTTACATTTTTTTTCAATTTCAATTTTTTTTACATTTTTGAGATTGCCTAGAGTCTTCTCAATTTTTTCCAGATTTTAAAATACCATTCTGCAAGAGATAATCATGTTTTAAAACACCCTTATTTTTAACTTTTATTTTTCACGCCCATAAAAACATCAACAAAATTTGTTTGGGCATTTAAGGACTTTCTTGGAATCAAAATGAACTCACCAAAAATTCAAGATCTATAGGGGATCAAAACTGGAAACACTAGAAGTTTTAGAAATATTGAAATCTCTATTAAATGGAATAAGTTTCTTTTTTTTCATTACTATTCTCTTTCTGGGGTACATTCTATATGAAAAACTTATACTAAGTAAATGGAAACCTCCAATCTGAGTAATAATCATTTTTTTCATTGTATTGTTAGTGAAATAGCATAGGAATGGCCTGTGAGCCTAGTTTAACATTAAAATTCTGGCTATGGAAAAGATCGATATCAGTAATTACTTACTTTTCTTCTTTTTAACAAAATTATCTTTTATACAATCTTTCTTCGATTTGAAAGAAGGCATGTTTCGTTGTACATGTATCTTAGTCCTAATATAACCATCTCTAGCATTGTTTCCTATGACCTTCGAGGAAGCTTCGCTTACAACTTTCACCATTCTTTCTACGGCTTGAGTATGACAAGGAAGTTTCCATATGTTCGCTTCTGATCTTAAGCCATTTTGAACGATATCTTTGAGACTTTCTTCAGAAAGATGAGCAGTTAGAGGAGGTTCACTCATCAGACGACATTTTGTCCATTCAATAATTTCCGTGCAGTCCCCTGCATTTAATAATAGACCTTGGACTTTGAAGTAACTACCTTGTTTATTAAAAGCTTTTTTTCTTACTTCTAGGATTCCACGAACTGTTACCTCTCTGACATTTTTTCTTTCGTCGGCTAACATCGCAAGCAAAAGATTTTTAGGATGACAGAAACACGCATTAATTTGTAAAACTGGATCGATGACTGCTTTCAGAGCTTTACTTCTCTCCACACATGTTGTGCACTTTGAGTACAAGATGGATTGGATTTGATGATGAACCACATCGGTCCGAAAACTATCGTCACGTACTGTGTCAGAGGTACTTTTGAAGGGATCCTTGTGGTAACGTAGAGTCGCAAAATTGTAGCACCAAAGGTCAACCATCTTGAATGACACAGGTTTCTAGGTTTTCTATTGGCTAAGTCTTCTGGACATTTACAAGCTACAATAGGTTTGCATATCAGTAACACATGTTGATGATCCTTACTGAAAGTCTTAGGGTTAATCTCTGGTAATTCAGTTTGGATTTCCTATAAGAAAACGACAGGAAGCTGCTCACAATTAGATAACTGTTTGCCAATATGACCGGAGAAACTATTTGGGCCACTAGTTACGCCATCCAGATGTTGGAATAGATACACAAGCCACAGAACAGACCCTTCCAGATGCTTTTCTATTAAAGCAATGAAGCCGCCCTTATGTCCTGTATTTACAGCCGTACTATCGCAGCCGACGGCAGTTAAATCGGTTGTGGTAATCCCAAATCGATCAAAGTAATCGAACATTGCTAGAAGAAATAAAAGAATACTTAGAAAGAATACTTCGAAATTGAACCAATAAAAAATACCTTCTGTAATACTTCGCGCAATTCTTGAAGCAAGATTTATGTGTCCAATGTAATGTGCATTAGGCTCTTCCAACAAAACTACATGCTTTTCTGTTACGGAAGGTCTGTAAAATTTGCCATTTCGTTTGCTTTGTGTCAAATTAACATCTTTTTTCAAATCAAAATATAATGATTTCAAATTGCATCCTTCACGGCGGTCAGTTTTTTGCAAATCATTTTCTCCTATTTTAAGAGCTCTTTCAATTTTTCATTTATCAATAGCTTTTGAACTATTTGCCTTAAGAATAATTTTTAAATCTTCCATAACGGCACAGGAAATTTGGGACGCATCATGAATTGATACCCTGGTTTTTCGGCAGATGTCCGCCACAGTCTTCAACTTAACTCTCATTTGAATTGTGGACTTGAATTGACAATCAACATATGACCATGGAATGAAATCATCATCAGATTCAGATTCTTGCTCTTCTTCTTCTACCTCTTCTAGCTCTTCTATCTCAAATGTATCATCTACTTCCATGGGAGATATGGCAGAAGTTGTTGCAGTTTCACTAAAAACAACAATTGAAGGCTTTATTCTATATATCTCGTTCGGATTAATAAGCGGTTTCATAGATGGTCTTAAATTAACTTCCAGAATGGACATTTCTCTCTTAGTTCTCTGATCCAGCAGTAATGCTCTTTCTCCTACAGGGACCTTAAACAATACATTTTAAGTAGAAGAATCAAATTTTGGACATCTGCAGTAACAAATATCAAACAGGCGTGTGGCGGCTTGTTTTAAGAGTAACTTCTTTAAATCTTTGTACTAGACATCAGTTTTACGGTGCTCTGATATTTTTCATAGTAACCCCTAATTTTCTTTTTGATACCAATATCGGAAACTATTGGCAAGGAGTCACAAACCCAAATCTTCTCCACAGCCTTACTAAAAATATCTAAAATCTCTCTTAATTTGATAATAAATACTTAATAACATCTTCATATGTGGGAAGAGAAAGCATACTTATTTCACTAGAGAATCTAAATATGGGGCACTTAAAACTTCCTCTTGTTCTATTTTTGGTTATATTTATCATTTTGCTCATCTTGACTTTCAAGAAAGTACTTCTGTCAAACTGGAAATATTTCCTATAGTTCAGTAGCATTTGTTTTTATACTGTTTTCACTCCTAATATAGCTCAGCATGGAAAATTCGATTTTCAAGATTTATAAAATCAGGTTCACGGAAATACTTTACTTTCTCAATATCAATAATAATTTTAATATATAACGACAAACTTCATTTCATACTAAAACCTCAGGAAACAGTTTTAAAAAAGACAGCAATAAATAATTCCATTATCAGTAGATTTCAATATTTCAAAAATTGGCAGTGTTTCCTGTTTTGGTCCCATATATATCTTGAATTTTTTGTGAGTTTATTTTGATCCCAAGAAATTCTTCAAACGCCAAAAAACTTTTTTTGATGTTTTTATAAGCGCGAAAAATAAAAGTTAAAAATAAGGGTATATTAAAACATGATTATCTCTTACAGAATAGTATCTTAAAATTTGGCAAAAATTGATAGGTAACCCTAAAAATGTGAAAAAAATTGAAATTAAAAAAAAAAACTTTTCAACTCGCATGATATAATTTTTTAAACCATATTTTGCTCGCGCGTATTACCTACATTTAAATCGGTCGATTCCACATTCCGTACACTTCATGGGGGTCCCATTGCACTACTTTTAGACATGATATTGTTTGCGATTTCTGAAATTGGTTATTTTCGACCCACCCTAACGTACGTCTGAGAGACGTATATTTAGTAACAAGCAATTTTTATTTTAGTTAGTATTCTAGGGTTAGTAGTACATTGTGCTACAAGGTGGATTCACAGTCGATTATCAACGAACATGCGAGCTGGTAATTGATGTATCCCGCTTGTAGCACACAATACTTTCCCTAATCACCACAGGCGGGAACGTGCTGCTATACTCATTAAAAATAATATAAGTTGCAGGGAGAAAAGGTACCTGGCAGATGCGCATAGCATTACTTAGTTCCCTAGTGTACAAAAATAAATTTAGTTCACGGTGATGTTAATAATCGAGAAAATACTATCTTAGATTCTTATCAATGAGCCTGTAAGTTGCAAGTTCCGGAACAAGTATTGCGGAATAGTTCATTGTGCAAAAAGCGGGATACACAGTCAATTACCAACGAGCATGAAGTATGCCGCACGAGCGTAGCAAATCAGACGGGTTGATAATCGATATATTTGACTTTCTAGCACACGATCCTTTTCTAATCACCGCAGGCGGGAACCTGCGACTATGCTCGTTGAGAAGAATCTCAGTAGCAGGGAGAAGGTGTTTCTGACAGATGCGCAGTTTCAGGGAGAATGGGTACCTTGAGGATGCGCATAGCATCAGTTCTCTTATGGCCTAAAGTCCATTTAGTCCACGGTGACGTCAACATTCGAGCGACGACGCTCGTTCAGAAGAATTTAATAGCCAATTCGGTTATCCTGAATTGGTGCACTCCGATCTGCAATGAAGCAGGTCGGATTGAGTATAAAGAAGTAAGATGAAGCGGCCTGAGTACTCTTGGAGTACGCAGGTGCAGGATAACCGGTTACGCTATAAGTTGCGATGCACAGATGCAGCGCGATGGAGTAGATTAGGGATGTGTATGTCATTACTTAGTTCTTTAGAGAATTGAATGCCACTTGACTTCGCTGTGAAGCCAACAAACGAGAAAGCACCAACTAAGATTCTTATGAATGAGCGTGTAAGTCACTTAGTTGCGGCGCGGGTAATGGGGAAAATATTTTTATGGATTTCCAAGGATTTAATAAGATTTCCTAGAAATGAAGTTAACACATTTACGCAATACGCTGCCACTGCGCTAAGCTCGAGGTCGGTGATAAGTTACATACAGTCAACAGCTCACTTACTACCTCACTGCTATCACTCTAAGTCAGTCTTCGGGTTGAAAAAAGGGATACTGTATGACGTATGCCATGTAAAACGTTGAGATTTTTCGAATTCTCAAAAAAGAAAAATTCTTTGGGTGCACAATCATTATATATTTTTAGTTTTAAGATCAAAGCAGGTAGGAGTAAAGAAAGACGAGATAAAAAATAAGGAAATGGATTCTGAAGATCGCCATTTTTTTCTTCTTACTTTTTTCATTTGTTTTTTTTTTCAATGGAGGTTTTTACATGCTGTACTCTCTAAATTTGAATCAGTTGGAAATGTGTAACTTAACCAAGTCAATTATAATTATTTTCATTGATCTACAATGTAAAAAAAGATTTTTGTAAAATTATAAAATTTCGGAGAATCACATATTGCATCATTGAACATATCACAAACTTCACTGTGTGATTTTAGAAAAGTGTGTGAAATTGCATCTTTACACATTCCCTCGTACGAACTTTACATTCAGAAAGGAAAGTTTATTCGCAGCATGTAAAAATACCATGTGTCGGTAAAACCACTTTCCTGACATTGAAAATTATATCAAAACTTTTAATTTTACGAAAGATCTTTAATTTTACCGTGACGGAAACTGTAAAAATTTTTAATTAGAATTAATTGAAAATTTAGAATTATAATTAATAAAATAATATGTATATACAAAAAAGACGATCGTTTTTGTTATTTATCGATGCCTTCGTCCTCTAATTTTGAAGCATTTAGATTCCTAATGCGAAGAAATTGTGAACTATGTTTAAGTTTGTTGGCAGCTGTCACATAAAAATATATAAAATTCGAGCTATTCCAATTTTTCCTTTCGTATTTTCTGCTATTGGAACGGAAAAATGCGATTGCTCAAAATGTACCTATATTTCATATTTTTGTTACGGAATATATAAACTTCAAAAAAACTACCTATCTACTACTATCTCCATGAAATTGTACGAAGTTTGAGCTTCGAGGGTTCGGACCCTGTCGTCCTAATAAATTTTATTTTATTTTTTCACAGAATGAATTTTACTTTTTCGTGTGTAAAATTACCGGTCGAATTGGAATATCACCACAGCTTTAATTGCAAAGTTCATCGCCAGGTGGATTCTTACAAATTTTCGTAAACTTACTCCGTTAAACGCGGGTCCTTTTATTTACATCCACTACAGATGTAAAATTCAATAGATTTTGTTTACAGGGTACAGCACGATCTCACTGTTTCGAAATCTAGAAACAGGTCTCTGATTGAAGTCAGTAAGAATATTCACTGAAAATCAGTAACATCTTACTGATTCAAATTATGAGAGTACTTTTCGAAATTTGATCGGTTCTGCTTCTTGAAGTGAAACATTTTTTCACGTACTGTCTAGAGTTACGGGAATTTCCTTACGTTTAAACCATTTTTAGCTCGTTTGGATTGCGTAAATTTCCGCAATACCAGCTTCAGCGTTGTACATAACCGGTTAGCCTTACGGAAAATTCTCAATACTAAACAAAATTCAGTAAGTTTTAGAGTAAATTTAATACATTTTCATTCACATTAGGAAACGGCAACTGAACATTGCAAATAGTTTCCTAAAATTCCTAAATGGTAACAGAAATATAAGTTATCGTGACAGAAAGTGCTCAGTTAGCAGTTGCGCACTCTTTGCTTCGCGATTGCGTCCGAAGCGCTCAAAGCATGGCTTAAGGCGCTTCAAACGACTGTCGAATTCGCTAGGGGCAAACTAAATCCAAACGGTTGAGTTGCTGAACGCTCGCTTTTTCCCGACCATGTCCCTTTTGTTGTTGTTTTTTCTAATTGAAAATGGAGTGTGTTTTCTCGCTTGAAAGTCGCGCGCAAGCTATAAAAAATCACGGTGGTATAGTGATAGCGAGGGGCCGGAGCGATAAACGGTGGACTCTCCCGGAAAGCGAATCCCCCGCTTTCCGCTCCTGTCCCTTGTCTACACTATAATACCGTGTTTCCGTATAGTTCAGCAACTCAACCGTTTAGATTTAATTTGCCCCTATCGAATTTGACAGCCATTTGGAGCGCCTTAATGTGGCCATAGGCGTCAATGCACTGCAAAAGGTTGTGTTAAATTATAACTATGCAGTAAACCTATTTTTTCTATATTGAATTATCTCAAGTGTGAAAAAGATACAAAATTTGCACGAAAAGATGAAATTGCAAAAACTGTTCAAATCGCGAGTAGAAGGCAACGACCGAGAAGCTCGGAATAACATGGTTACAAGATATTGCGATTATCTGACTCGCAAGTAACTTTCTAAAAAGGTGCATCAGGACCGCAAGTGACTAGCAGCAGCTGTGTAAATCAATAATTAGTCCATTTTTCAATTCAATGGCGAGTCTGCTGTTCACGATGTTATATCTGTAAATTTGAGTGGTTTAGTTGATTCATTAGTTTTAATGTAAATTTGCAGTATATATTTGTATTAAAAATAAAAATTACAGTAGGATTACATGTGAGCGACGTTCATACGTAAATCATTTTTCATATAATATACTCGATGCATCAAATGTGTTTCTATCAACCTCACTTATATTTCTTTACTACAGTCGAATTTTATTCTGCACACGGTTTTACTTCTGAAATTCGACTTAAACTAAACGTCTCCAAACGTAAACAGTCAGAGCCGTCTCGCAATGTTGAGTAACGTGATGCAGTTATCCAGCTATCTCTATGTTAATATTCTGTCACGCATGAGTGACCACGGCGCAACCCTTATGACTCCTTTCATCCGAAACTGCAGCGCAGCCTAATTCTTGAAACGTATAAATAGAATTTACTAAAATTGAAATTCTACTGTATTTATAATTTTATGTCACATATATATTACATATTTTATATTTAAATTAATGAACGGAGAATGGCTACAGAAATTTCTAAAGATGTAGTATTTAAAATATACTATTATTATAATTAATATGGATATGGTTGTCACTACTATTCTAATTCTAAGTATATGTTCCAATTGAGAAGATACTGCCATGAAAACAAGCCTAACAAAAATTATGGGCAATCAGTTAATAGCCTACCAATCTGCTCCCTCCACTCCCTATAAACTGAGAGCAAAATATTCGAACCTGACGTATCGTCCACGCGACATTCCATGCGTGAGAGAATATTCTGACTCTTCCTTTTGTTCTGCTGCACACAGTTGGTCCTTCCTTCCCCGGATATGGGTTGTAGTATATGCTATATATATATATATATATATATATATATATATATATATATATATATCGCTCTTATGGACCTTATGGTAGTCGAGGGTTGGGAATGGCAGGGGCTAGTTCCTTCCTAGGCGTATTCCACGAGATCTCCGTGATTTAGTGAGATCCGATCTACGAGAGGGCTAGAATCCAGAGTCAGATCATCTGCACCATAAATATCAGGTGTTTTTTTCGGACAATGTAACCTCTGACCGGGAGTCAACCTCAGTGGCTCCATACGCATTCGTCTTCTAGTTACCCCCTCTTCTAATTCTTTTCTCTCTTTTTGCTTTCGAGGATCCCTTTCAATTCAGAGGATTTCTGAAATCCCTTTTCTCTTTCGGGATTTTCCCCTCACACTGGTCTGAATGTAAGCTGCAGTTTTTATATCGACGATTCATCATGATTCGATGAGCATTGAGAAGTAAAATCGTATGATAGATAGAATATCATACGTGTATGTCTATATTCAGAATTTAAGGGCAAGCTAAATGATAATATTACCTTTGATAGCTAAGGGGCTGATAAAAAACTGCATGAGCCTGTTTCGAAATTTTTTCCATCTCTTCCCTTCTTCATCACAAATCATCACATACATAATTGTTCTTCTGTTTTATTTTATACACGCACGGAAAAAAAATGTGGCTGTGGCAGGGAAATGTTTCCGTAGGACAGCTAAATCGTATAGCTAGAAACGTAACGA
>JAAAKG020139469.1:0-12350 GCA_010014905.2 Druon quercuslanigerum
TAATCATTATTCAGGAGTAGATGGCATTGAAGGGAATTTTCCCAAGTGGGTAGAAATGAATTATAATTTCCATAATATGAAGAACAAACGACTTATTGAAGAAAGCCTACATGGTTCTAATCTTCAAGGTAATTACGATAATTCAAGAGCAGCGCCATCCCACGGTTCCTCTGAAAATAAAAATTATTGCAAATGAGCAGACCGACAATTTCAAAAAATTTTTAAACTTCAGGATTCTCAAAGTTTGCCGATTTGAAACAATATTTAGATTTTTTGAATTTTAAGTATTTTAAGGATTCTCAATACTGTTCTCATTACTTATAATTTTGAAAAATTTCAACATTTTTTTTCAATTCACAAGATTTTGAATATTTTTATAAATTTAAAAGTTAAAATTTAAATTTTAATATTTTCAAGAATTTCAAAGAATTTTAACACTTTTAGAATTAAATTTTTTTTCAAATATGAAAAAATGTTCAGTATTGTCAATTTTTAACCATATTTAGATTTTTCTTTCATTTCAAAAATTTCAAAAATTAGGTGATGGTGGCAACAAATCGGTAAGTGCTCGAAACCGCGTAGAAGTATTGTCCACCCGGGACCATCTATTAACAAAAAAGTGACCGGAACGGAAAAAGAAATATACCTTCGTATTCAGATTGATGCGACCGACGAATTTTTCATGAAACTCTTCTATTCGACAATTATTACTCAAAATAAACAATACAAACTTAGATAAATTTTCAAAAAAAAATCCGCGACAATTGAGCTGTTTGTTAACAATAATTTTTAAAATTTGTGTAGTGTATTATATATTTGTATATTGTATATTGTATATATTGTATATATGTATATTTGTATAGTGTATGTATAGTGTAATCTTTATAATTTAAATCTTTTTTAAATTTCCAAAACCTAAATTCAGAATGACAAGAAATGTACAAAAATTATCATAGTTTTAAAAACTTTCCATATTTATCAGAATTTTAATGAGTGCGGAAATCGTTAAAGAATTTTAAAACTTAAAATTTTCAAACAATTAGAAAAATTTCAGAATTTTTAAGATTTCGAAATTTCAAATCATTTAAAAAGTTATTCAGAATATCTCCAATTTTTAGGATTTTCAAGTTTTTTTACATTACTAAGATTTTGTACACATTCTTTTAAAATCCTTTTAATTTTCCTTTTTTTTCTTTTTTAATAATTTTAAAATTACGACAATTATTTAATTCTTAGATACTTTTAATTTTTGATAAATTTATAAATTAGCATATAGGAAGTTTTAAAATTTCTAAGAATTGTAACATTTACAGTATTTGAAATTCTTAAAAGTTTTAGCATTAAATAATTTTCAAAAACTTCCTCCATATAAGAGGAAATCATGCCAGCATTAATAATTTCTGTACCAATTGAAAGTACAATGAAATAGTTAAATTTTCAATTAATCAATAAGATGAATTCCAAGCTATGAATATAACGATGGAATTTATAATTTAAACAAAATAACTTAGAGCCAAAAAATTCTTTCTCCGCATTTAGTTGCCGTAAGTTACTTTAACAGCGAACAAAAGTTTCATGCATCTCTGTTTTTCTTACAGTGCCGAGTGCGATATACAGTTATGGAGGAGACATGAACGGTGAACGTGATCATTATCATCTAAAGACAAGAAGCTTTATCACCATGTATATTGTAAATATCGGTGCTTTTGCTGGATATCTAGATGTTCCACCTAAATTGAGTGACGAAGAAACTTTCCTTTTTGTGAAAGTGTCGGAAAAAGTGACGTTCTTTGCAGATATGATACCAGTCCGGATTAGGGATGATGACCGTTTAAAAGAGAGTCGCTATTTCATACGAACAGACAAAAACTTTGTTGTATCCGATAAATTATTACCTCCACATGTCCCGCATGAAAATCGCGTTATGCTTCACCTGGACCGATTTCATTTGAATCAAGTCGATCGTTACTTTTATGCAGGACTGAATTACTATAAAGGCCGTGTTCCTGCCTGGACATTCAAGACTTATCGTCAACCTGTGCATGCTGGATTAGGACACAGTAAATAAGTTGACTTCAACGTATAAAAAAAAAATGTTCACAATATTTAAAAATTTAAAAATTTAGAATATTTAAAAATTTTCAACAATTTCAGACATTTAAAACATTTAAAAAATTTTAATTTCAACAAAAGGTTTTTCAAACTTGAAGGTTGCACCCGATTTTTTAAATATCGAAAGATAATCAAAATATGAAGATTTTTGAAATTATCAAAAGTTTAAATATTATTCCAAGATTTCCCGAAATCTTTAAAATTTTAACCTTTTTTTAAAAATAGAAAATTATAATACTAATGAAGTTTAAAATCTTTGAAATTGCTGTCATTTTAATTTCAAAGGTATTTAGAAAGTTTTGGATAATTACATAAATTAAAGTTTAATTTATAAATAAACAAAGATTTTGAAATTTTAAACATTTTAAAAATATTGAGAAATCTAAAAATTTATATAGAAAATTTTCAGAATTTCCTAAATTAAAAATTTTTTTAATTGATTCAAGATTTAAAAGAATTAAAAAAATACGATTTTTAAAAATTTTAGAATTTGTTTTCAATTTATTAAATCTTTTTTAGCCACACGAATCGAAACAATTACTCTTGCTTCCTGCTTTCGGTTTTAAACATGAGCCAGGATGACTCTCTATGTTTCAACCTTGTTTTCACAGTTACTTCTAGAATTTCTAAAAACTTAAAAATTCTTAAAATATTCAAAGTTTATAAAATTTTTATAGTTTTAAAACTGTTCCTATTTTATAAGTTGCACATAAATTTCCGCAAGGATTTAAAACATTCGAAATTCCTATTAAAATCAAAATAAAATTTTCTACATCAGGAGGAATTATGCCTGTGTTTTCAACAACGTATAAAAGCTTTTTTATCAAAATTTCTTCAGCTAGCGGTTACGCCTAGATTTCAAGGCATTTCAAGAAATTATACCACTTTTAGAATTCAAAAAATGTTTAAAACTGAAAATATTGCAACAGTAATTTCATAGATTTAAGTTTTTTGAAATGCTTGTATTTTTGATAATTTTGTTAATGCTAATCTTTTTTAAATTTTCATTCTTTGAACATTTTTATAAATTCTATTAACATTGTAAATTTTGAAATTTCAAAAATGGTTGTGTTTTTCAAAATTCTGTATCTTTGGAAAATTATTTTTTGTTTTTAAAGTTCTAAATATTTCTTTAATTTATTGAAAGTTTTTTATATCTGAGAAATTAGACATAAATCAAGGTAATTATCCAGAACATCCTAAACTCCTATTAAAATAAAAATAAAATAAAAATTACAAATATAATTACAATTATGGTATACTTCTTTGTACTCTTATTTTCTTTGTCACTCTGGACTCTTTGAAATAAATAAAAATACAATACAATATTTTCGGTTATTAATAAAATAAGATATTAGTTTTATGGTAACTAGATATATTAGGACAACGAATGCAACCAAAAACTTAAATTTTGCCAGTCAAAAATATTTTCTATAGTTACAGACAGTTACTTTGTTTCGACAATTATTATTAGCCTAGATAGTCTGAGAGTTTCTGTAGCTTAAAGATTTATTGGAGAAAGTATGTACTTTATTTGGATTTATAAATCGCAGTCTCAGAATACTTGAAAACATTTTAAAATAGATCGTATGCTACAGGTGACATACTTTCCGAAAATATATGTCATCAGATAGATGAGGAAATTTCCTTAGTGAAGCAAAAATATATAAATTTCCAACTGAAAACATTCAGGTTACCATGGAAGAAACTCTAACATTTTAAGATAATAATTATGTTAATTTATACAGGAATGTAATCATACTACTAATAATTTTAACAATAACCATAATAAAGTGAAATCTGAACATATGGAATATGAATACACACGTATGTCTTAAGTTAAGTAATTTGCTATTTAGTGTTATTTTTATTTACCATTTACTATTAATACACTTTAGTAATAATAGAGAAGAAAATTTATATATGTAGTCAGACAATCCTGTAACCAAAAGCATCTTACTAGATATAAAGAAATACGGTTAAGTAGCCCCTAGAATAATTATTCATGAAAGGTCAGGCTTGAAAATGAGCGATTAATCCCTTTCTCACCCTTTTCCAAGTTCAGTAGTTCCAAAAAAAAAAAAAGAAAACAAAAGGGCAATAATTCCTTGCTGCAAAAAACTCAAAACTTATTAGATTTTCAAACCATTTTCCAAGTTTGCAGCTATTAAAATAATTTAGAGGTGACAGTTTTTTAATTAAAAAAAAAATTGCAATTGTATCATAGAATAAAAGTTTTTGAAAGATAAGCTACATTACTTTATTGCAGATTGATCACCCATAGATGGAACTCTCATATTAAATTTGTACGAAACAAAACATTAAACTATCAACAATTGTTAAAATTAAATGTCCTTTTAGTCAACTGAAGCTTATAAATAAAGAAATATCTAAAATTAAAACGTCAGTCTACACCAAACCTATAACCAGCCACAGCCCATTTACCTGTTTCATCTCAAATCTCTCAGTCACTTAAAATAAATACGTTTTTAATGAAACACGACTCAGACTGGACCATTTATTAAATTGATATTACCATTTGATGTCTCAAATGAGGATCACTAATTTAAAAAAAAGTCCTAATACTGAACATCTATTGCTGCAGACCCTTTAATAATACAACAGACTCTTTTATTAATTTCTTATCAAAGTGTGATTGTCTATCCTTTACTGTCCTTTTCTACTGAAAAAGTAGGCAACTCCTTCTTAGTGATTAATGCTCATTTATGGTCAGACTTCTCGCTTGCGTGCTTATTGATTCAAGGGATCATTCAAACTTTCATTTAAACAGATGTATGAATCTGGACCTTTTAATGTCAAGGAAATTATATCCTGAAATACATGGGAAATTTATTTTGGTTAAAGCAATACATCTAAGGAGATCTGTTTCTTCGAATTAGTAAAAATAATGTGTCTGGTTTAAATAAGAATCACTACTATGAAAAAAGTGTCCTGATACTGAACATCTATCGCTACAGATTCTTTAATAGTAGAACGGAATCTTTTCTCTATGCCTTGCCAGTGTCTCTGTCTAACCTCTACTGTCTTGTTTCACTGAACAACGAAGGCAACTTCATCTTAGTAGTAAATATCCAACTCTGGTCAGACTTCTCGCTTGCATTGTAAAGAATGCTAATTTTCTGGATAGATACATTTATCACCTAATTTTCTGAAACAAAATATTTACTTGAAGAACCCTTTTTACTTCAATAATTATGTTATAATTATAAATTGTGAAGAAAATTCATTTTACATAGATCAAATTCCAATATTGAATAATAATATTGTAGATTTTAAGGTCATGACATAGGAGATAACCGGTCTTTAAATTGATGTTAAGGTTTGTTTTCTTGTTTTTTAATTTTGTTTTTAATTAATATTATCAGACTTCAAAATGGTTGTTGTAACATGACGAGCAGAAAAGATATTATTTCGAAAGTTAATAGCGTAAGGTGAAATTTATCGTGATATTCACAAGCTTTACAATGTTGCCTTAATATTGCTTTAGGGAATCAGAAAATGTGACGCTCTCATCTTTAATTAAACACTTCTATTCATCACGTTATATATTTTTATTAGCTTCTTCCGATGAATTTTAACAAACGCAGCCCTTAATAAATTGATATATTTTTGCGAAAAAATTTGATAGCTTTTCCTTATCAAATTTATAAACATTTTTTACGAATCTTTAGTGAATCACTGTTCTCTAATTTCATTAGTAGAATTCGAATAGTAATTAGTGATATTGCACTAATTTATATTTAGATAGTATATACATCAAAAATAAATTTTTGTAAGTTGAGAATTAATTATTCTGATGTAAAAAAATCTTAAAAAATAATTTATTACTTAAACTTCAACATAAATTTCTTTTGCATGAATAAAATATTACTATTAATTTCCCAGGCTTATGATAGTAGAAACTTTAATTCAGGGAGAAAGATAAAGAAATGACTAAACTCTAATCTCAGTTTCCAACATCAAAATGCTTTCTTACAAAAAAAAATAATTTTTTTCCAAAGTTAAAAAAAAATATCCTGAATAGTTCAGGTTTTTAAAATGGAATATCAAATTGCTTGTCATTTTTTAAGTTCAAGAAGCCCAAAGAAAAACATAGATTTAAATTTAAAAGAGTTTTATTTATGTGTATTTAATGCTTAATAAGAAATAGTTTTTAGTAACACAATATTTCATACCATTTATTTCTTATGTCGAATAAAATTATTTCGTCAGACTTCTTACTAAAAAAAAGTCTACTGTATTATTCATCATATTACGTTAAAAATTAAACTATTTTTTTTAAATTCGTTTTTGTTTGTAGAACCTTATTCTTCTTGTTTTAAAATTATTCCAGAAACTGCTCTTTTTCCGCTTCAAATCATCTTTGTAAATTTCTAAAATATATTTCAAGGATCTTGTAAAGTTGGACCCAATACTAATGGGTTCCTCAAAGGTAAAATTCCGAAGTGTACCCTTTACATTTTTAGGATTATAAACTAGACCCGGTCCTTAAGAAGTTTGAAGGTTCGAGTCCGGACTTTCAGTAGTAATTGCATTTTTCTTGATTAAAAATACAAGTTTTTGATTAAAAGTTGAACAATTTTGTTAAAAAGTCAACTTTATTGATTAGAAATAAGTACATATTAATTTTTTTTTTGAAACTCATATTTTGAGGTTAAAAAGTCAAATTGAAATTTTTTTTGGACGAAAACTACATTGTTTTAAATTTGTCTTTTTGATGAAAAAATTCTTCTGTTTTAGTAGAAATTTCATATTTCTCTAATAAAAATAGAACTGTTTAATTAAAAATTAATATTCTGTGCCTAAGGATTCAACCATTTATTTTGTTTGAAAAGTTGGGCTGAACAACTTTCTTAGTTGAAAATTCAGCGCTTTTGTTAAAAGTTCGACTGTTTTTTTGGATGTCGATATTATTTTATTTGATAATTTAACTGCACAGGTACTCGTTAAAGTGCACCTTAACATTTTTCTAATTATAGGTCAACACAAATCAGATTAAAAAAAAATGTAATAGTTGACATTTAAAAAAGAACCATTTTAAATTAAATATAGAACAGTAAGCCTAAAGAATCAAATTTTTAAATACAATACTTGAATTTTTACCTGAATACTATTTAACGATAAAAAACGATATTTTTTAAAGAATGGTTTAAAAACAATAAAAAAATACAAAAAATAAGCATGAAACGCAAGACAAACAGTGCAGCTTATTATGAAAACTTGCCATTCTTTCAAATAAAATATTCTTACTCATTTATTTACTTTATTAAATATTATTAAGTACTTTCTTATTAATTAAATACTATTTTCGTAAAAGTATGTGAATTTATTTAAGGTTTTAGATATTCATTTTAAAAAGGCTATGGAAATAATTAACATAAGAAACCTATAAATTAAAAAAAGAACCAGGTTGCTTAACAGATTTAGCTTTATTCAAAACAATGAGATTGCAAATTCTTTTAACTTAAAATAGGTTAAATTTGATTTACTTTTGAGCATATAAGACAAGTCAAACGCACATTCACATTCTTCGCTTTTTATTTCCTAATATTAAAAGCGCAAATAAGCCAAAAGTTCGAGAATAACGAGTTCTTTTAAAGCAAAATTATACAAAAACTTTTAAACGATTAAATAAATTCTTAAATTATTATACCTGTCTGATATAAATACAATAAATAATGTTATTAATTTTTAATAATTTTTTTTAACAAATGTGAACAAGTGAATTTTTTAGAAAAGTATTTTCGTTCTCGGCTATAAACCACAGATATATTAGGAATCAGCTCAAATTACAATTCAAACGTACAAATATGGCAAAGAATTGTTTATTTCACACAATTTTATTCTTATAAATATATTTTTAAAGACATGCGTCATTTTCACCCTTTTTGCTCAAGAAAATTCGGTGCTATCTAATAATTAACAAATCATCGGATCAAAAGTACTTACGTACAGTAAATTTTTAACACCTATCATTGAGCTTTATTACATTGTTTATAAAAATATATAATTTTTACCCTCTTTTCTTGGAAACATTTCTCTTGCATTTTATATGAATTTGAATTACTTACTAGTCTCACCTAACTTCCGTATATTGTCACTAATTAAAATTAATATTTGGTATAATTAAATTAAAACGAAAAAATACAATATTTATATTTTTTGAGGAAAAAAATTTTGTGTCTAATATGCATAGAATTTGTTTCTCAGACATAATGAACTTAAAATAATTTTAAAAATTCAAATTTCTGTTTCCCTATAAATAATGAAGGTAAAAAAATTGAAAAATTGTCCCGTTTTCTGAGACAAAGACTCATTTTCATCTTAGTTGTATAGAAGTAGCTCACCAGACTTAAAATATTCGAGAACACTCTGAATTCTTGGTAGTTCTGTTTGTTAACCTAATTTTTGTATGCATTTTTCAATTTAGTTTGAACAATATTTTGCAGCAAAATAAGTTGAATGAGCTATTAGGATACATACAAGATAAAAAAAAATTTTCGTTGTGAAAAAATATGAAAATTTTTCATCTGCTAAGTTAAATTATCTATAAATAATTCAAAAAATTATTTAACACACATTTTAATGAGTTTTTACTCTTTTTAGAGGAATAACATTTCTCTACACATAACTACATATTCCATAAAATCACGATTAATAAAAAATATATTTTTTTATCATAAAAATTTGTGTTAAAAATAAACAAATCCGTTTAGCAACACAACTTAATGAGATACGAAAAAAATGTTGAGAAGTAAAATTGTTTATCTTGAAAATATATACAGGTATTTCTGTTAAAAAATGCCTTGTTTCGTGCCTGAATCATTATTTTTTTAAAGAATTATAGTTATCTTGGAAAGTTCCCTGTATTGAATTTGAACCATCAAGAGTTGATCTTTTGAAAAAATTGGAATTACAGGTATCAATTATTATGGTATTAAGGTCATTGAACCGTTTTCTTGTTACAACTCACAATCATAATTTTCTTTCAATTTTATTTTCTCAAGTCAGAATTGTAATTCTTTCCGAATATTGCTTGTTCCAATATAGAATTATAATTCATTCTAAAAATCCCTCGTTAAAAAAAAATTATTTTTCTGATCCAGAAAAATTCCTTTCTTGAAATTTGGTTTATGATTGCTATTAACAAATTCTCTGTTATCAATCGAAATTTTAATCCTTTTGAAAAGTTCATTATTTCAGATCAGAATAAAATTTTGAATTTAAAAAGTCCCGATTTTAAAGAAAAATCAGAATTCTCTTTGAAAATTGTACGTCCCAAGGTAAAAATGGTACTCTTTTGAAAAATGTATTATTTCATATCCGAATGATAATATTTTTTTCAAAAATTTCCTGTTTCACATCCAAATTATAATTTTACTTAAAACTCTTCTCTTTTAATTAGGAATGATAATTTTTTTAACAAATTCAAAGTTCCAAGACAAAAAAAAAGCCATATTCCAAATCAGAATCATACATTTTTCAAAGTTAGAATTATAATTCTTTCAAAAAACGACTTTTTTATTATGTGAGTTCTTATTAATTTTCAGAAATTCCTTCTTTAAAGTCAGAATGATAATTTTTTACAACATTCATCTATCTTAGTGAAAATTGAAAAATTCTTTGTTCAAGCCTAGGATTATAATTCTTATAGAAAATTTCCTGTTTCTAGTTAGAATAAACATTCTTTTTTAATATTCCCTGTTTGAAATAAAAATTATAATTTTTCTCAAGAATCACCTCTTTCATTAGAAATCATAATTTATTTAAGAAATTTTATGTTTCAAGAGAAAAAGAAAATTCCTTGCTCATAGTCAGAATAATAATTTTTTTATAAAATTCCCCGTTCTCAGATAAAATTGTAATTCTTCCTTGAAATAACTTATTCAAGAATTTAATTAAATTTTTGTTTGAATATTCCCTGCACAAACCCTCAATTTAATTTTTCTCAAAAATATTCTGCTTAAAGTCAGACTAATATTCTTTTGCAATATTCCCTGATTCAGGTCAGCCATAGAATTACTGTTCGAGAATTTTCTGTTGCTAATCATCATCATAATTCTCTTTACAAATCTTTTGTTTCCAGTTGAAATTGTAACTCTTTTAAAAAAATTTTATTCCAGAATTGATTGAGAATTTCTTTTCTACAATCTAATTGTTCAAATCAAAAGAAAAATTTTTCGAAAAAATTACCGTTTCAAAGACAAATTTATGGTAAATCTTTAAACAAAATTCCTCCTTTTAGACATGAATTATAAGTGCTTTTTGAAAATTTAATGTCCAAAGTCAAAATAATAATTTTTGCAGAAAATTCCTTTCATAGATCATTATTAGGATAATCGAAAAAAAATTTGATCAAAATTTATTTTCCAAAGTTTTCTGGAAATTCTTTAAAATTTTTTTAAATTTATGTTGCATTATTGCATTTTTTACTGGAGCTGTGTAATCAGATTTTTTATCTACTCTTATTCAGATTATGTACAGAAATGGACCTTGGAAAAACTGGGTCTTCGCTAAATATAAAACTTACTCGATAAAAGAACAAAATTCGACAAACTGTGCCAAGAAACTCATTTTAAATTAAATTTTTATGCTTCTATGAGCAGATTAAACGTGAAAGAAGAGAAATAATTTACAATGTAAATACTATATGCATATTTAGATGAGAAACATGAGAATTTTCCATTTTCTCTCGCTCAAGTTCTATTTAATGAGAATCATAATATTTTTCAATTGTATTTAATGAGAAGATTTCAAATTTCTTTTGAAAAGCTTGATTAGCCACGTTTTTTCAAAATCATAGTAACAAAGATAATTTCTTTTGATGAAAAAAAAATTGGTTTTAGAAATCACAATTTCTTCTTAAATAGTTCCAAAGTTATTTTTTTAACCGTTTTTTCTAAATTGAAACATTATAGTTTATGAAACATTAGAAATTTTAAAGAGTGGTTGAGGGGGGAGGGGGTCAAGAAAACATATAGCTAAAATTATATCAGCGTAGAGGTGAGAAGTTCCGTAAGCCGATTAAGTGATCTTTTTAAGAAAAATAAAAATATTTAAAAAAAAACACACAATTTCCATTCAAATAACCTTATATAACAAATGTTTTAAAATGGAAAATCAGAGAAAAATATTTTTCCAAACATCAATAGATTCGGCTCATTTAGATGTTTATTTGGAATATGATTAAGCTTTTAATTGATAATTTATTGCTTTTTAATTTATTTAATTAATTAATTGACTTCGAAAGAAAAGTTTTGATGTAAAAGTTGTTGAGAAGATTAAATGATATTCTTCTACATTTTTTATTACACCTCACAATTGTATTCGTGAAAAAATAAATAAATTTCAAAAAAATAAATGTCATATTTTCGAAAAAATATGAAAAAAACAACGCGATATAGAAGTATGAAGAGACATTTTGCAATAACATATTTAGAGAAATAACGTTGTTTGTTCGACTTGTTTCTTATCTGGTGTCGCCTTGGCAAAGAACGTGACATTTTTCAGACCAAAAAAAATTATTATTGAATATTATTTTATTATTATTACTATTGAACTAAATTGAATTTATATATTTAAACAACCACCTGTACTTTGACAATTTCGATGTTTTAAACAAAATTTAAGTGATTTTGAATAAAATTTAAAAAATTGTAAAACCTGAAGCTTGTCCTTCGAAATCATATGAAGTGCCCCAAAACCTTTGATAATTCCTTCAAATCCCGTAAAATCGCTAAAAAGATTTGGAAATCTCGGTAAACTCAGTAAAGCTTTTGCATTGATATATTTTGTATATATTGAGTAGAAAATATCAAATCTTATGTAAGAAGGGAGAAAGCCGTTTAATTGGTCAAAAATTATATAGAGATTCTTCAGTAAAAAATACATATAGAATTTGTTTCTAGTTCAATGTTAAATTCATGCGAATATTTTTTTAAAAATATTTAAAAAATTTTTAGAAATCTGAAATTAATTAAAACTGTTTTAAAATAATTTTAAGGGAAAATTAAATGTAGACTTTTTTAATTGTTTCAAACGAAGTATGCAGAAACTTTTCAAACATTTTGAAGGGTTGCAAGATAATAGAAATAATTTCTCAAGTTAGCCAGGAAAAACTTCAAGTTATTCTTCATCAGGAAAAGTTTATTTTAACAAATAAACTAAAAGATGCAAGGAGAATTCAAAAGATTTACATAAATTTCAAAAAAGAATCT
>JAAAKG020139470.1:0-12350 GCA_010014905.2 Druon quercuslanigerum
TCGTTGTTAACTTAGTACCGGCATGGGGGAGGTTTCGGTGGGGGGGAGGGGGGGGAGGGGGGGGGTGCTCGTTTTTTAATGCGGTGATCGATGCGAGGGGTCGAAAAGCCTAAAATTGTTAAAATAATTTACAGACGACCATAATTTATTCACGATAGTAAAAGGTGTTTTAAATCACGTTTTTCAAGAGAAAAAAGAGAAACCTACTGAAAATCCACGCTAAACCTTTTTTTTTAAATCTAGCTTTAACCTTATTTCCTTTCACGTTCGACATTTCCCGTTAAAAAAAAAAAAAAAAAAAAAAAACTATTAAAGTCTCATATTTTTTGCTACACTCACATTTGGTTTAGCTCGAGGGATTTCACAGTTTCGCTCCTGGATTGGTGTACACCGAATTGGTACAGTCAACCCGTCAAAATTCAGGTTGTAGAAATAAAGAATGAAAAAAATTGTACTGAGTCGGCAGATATATGCAGATTGGCGCAAATATCAATCTCCGATTGCAGTGGACAGTGGTCGGAGTGAGGAGGGTATCAACAGATGGTGCTTTACTGTGACAGCCGCTTTACCCCGGAGGAACTGGCTCACTATGTGTGGGTGGAGTGATATGGAAAGAGGGGGCGGTAGGGGGGGTTGAATGTGGGCGATAGGGAGAGTGAGATGAAAAGAGATAAAAAAAGAGAAAAAAAGAGAAAAAGAGAGAGGGAGAGAGGGAGAGAGAGAGTGTGAAAAAGAGTGGCAAAGTGTGAGGGGAAGAGTCACAGCCAGAGAGTAAATGATTGTCGATTAAAGCGTCTCCTGACTGACTGGACAGCGGTACCCCGGATTGACAAATGGTCCATGAGATTTGCATTCGCTGCGAAGTACTCACTGTCAATTCGATAGAAAGTGTTACCCACGGCTTTCTGTTTCAGGAGCAAACGTTAAGGCTGAAAGAAATTTCATTTCAGAGACACATCAATCACGTAGATCTCCTCTCAGTCCTCTCCTGGAATTCCAAGTAGTGGCATGGAATTTCATTCTAATTCTCTAACTTGTTTTCGATCCTGCAAGAATTGTCTCTAATTTGCTTGTCCCGGCAAGTTTCCGACCTTGTCATCCACCAGAAATTGCGCAATGTCGTGTTTCACCAGAAATTGCTGAAGGAGCTGCGTTGTCACAAATTGTCAAAAGCAGTAGGGGTTAAGTAACAAACTTAGGTGAAAAGACTTCTTAAACAAACTGAGTGGAATTTCAGTCTAATTCTCTACATTCTTTTTCATCCTGTAAGAATTGTCTCTAATTTGCTTGTTCCGGAAAGTATCCCACCTTGTAATCCACCAGAAATTGCGCAATGTCGTGTTTCACTAGAAATTTCTGAATGAGCTGCGTTGTCACCAATTGTCAAAAGCGTTAAGGTTTTAGTAACTTCCTAATCAAAATTGAGTGGAATTTCATTCTAATTCTTGTTTTCTATCTTGTAACAATTGTCTCTAATTTGCTTGTCCCGGAAAGTATCCGACCTTGTAACCCACCAGAAATTGCTGAATGAGCTGCGTTGTCACTAATTGTCAAAAGCGGTAGGGTTTGAGTAAAAAATTACTGAAGTAAAAGTGAAAAGACTTCTTAAACAAACTAAGTGGAGTTTCAATCTAATTCTCTAACTACTTTTCCATCCTGTAAGCATTGTCTCTAATTTGCTTGTCCCGGCAAGTATCCGACCTTGTAATCCACCAGAAATTGCGCAACGTCGTGTTTCGCCAGAAATTGCTGAATAAGCTGCGATGTTACAAATTGGCCAAAGAGTCAGGGTTTGAGTAAAAAATTACTGAATTAAAAATGAAGAGACTTCTTAAACAAACTGAGTGGAAATGAAGTGACTGAAATTTTCTCTGATCTTTATTTACCTCGAGTAATGACCAAGAGAGGGAATTTCAAAGTGTTTGTTTCGCATTCGTGGCACTTGGGTTTTACTTTGGAAGAGGAAAAGTCGAGAGAGTTTTGTTGATCGAAGCTGCGAGGAATAGGAACTAGATTCCTTTTTAGGAGGCTGCTCAGGTCGAAAGTTAAGTCTTTACATTTGAAATTTGTATCTGCTCTCTGGCTCTGACTCAAGCTCAAATATCAACACAAAACTGGTTTTAGGAACTTTTTCCATGGATTGAAAAGAGTTTCAACAGAGCGTGTGTGAGAGTCATGAAAGGGGAAATATCGACATCAAATAGTAAAGATTGTTTGACGTGACTATTGCAGATTTTACGATTGTACTTTTACGAACTGACGGGCAAAGTAGTAACATCCGAGTTGAGTGCGGCAGGAAAAGTCGCTCAAGAGGAAAACATAAATATGTTGCTCATAACTTTTCGCATCAAGTTAGCATAAAATGAAAAAGTTCAATTTACTTTCCACTTTTTACACATTTTTATTATTTTTCAGCAATATTTGTTTGCATTTACATTTTGGAAAAAATGCCACTATTTTTTTTACTTTCACATTCGATTCCAGATTCAGTTGAATTTTAAAACCAGCAAAATTGTTCATATAAAAAAAAAATTAATAATTTTCAATAAAGAAATAAAATTGTAATCAAAAAAGGTTAATTCATGATAAATAATGTAATTGTTGATATTCACATTAAAAAATATTATAATTTTGAAGAAAAATGAGTTGAATTTAAATTTAAAAAAATAAATTTTCAAGAAAATAGTTGAATCCTGGGAGAAAAATCTATTAATTTTCAACCCAAGAGTTGCATTTTTAAGGCAAAAAAGAAAGAAATTTTTAACGAAAAAGGATAACATTAAAAAATATTTAATTATTAATAAAACTTAAAATTTTGAACAAAACTATACAATTTTTAACTTATAAAGTTGCATTTTGTACCGAAACAATTTTTTAAAGACATTTTAAACGTCTAACAAACTAATAAAAATTTTTATTTAAAAATGGTAAACTTTGAACAGGAGAGTTGAATTTTCAACCAAAAAGGATGAATTATCAAAAAAAATTGTATAATTTTAAATTTTGAACAAAGAAATAGAATTTTAAACAAGAAAAAAAAGGATGAATTTCTTACGAAAGAATTATAACAGTTGATATTTCAACTAGAAAATTTTTTCATTTTATTTAAAAAACAGTTGAATTCAACTAAAAAATAAGATTTTTTCATAAAAGTTGATCTTTAAAGAAAATTTTTTTTCTTACCAGACAGTGATACTCTTAACTTAAATTTCAATTTTCAGAACAGAGAAAAAAATGGAAAGAAATTTTTGAATTTTCAATCCCCTAAAAGGCGAATTTTCAAGAAAATAAGACAAATATTAAGAAAAAATGTTGAATTCTTCACGGAAATTATTTAATATTTCAAATAATTTAATCCTCAACCAAAGCAGAATAATTTCCGAACAAAGAATTGTATTTCGAAAAAACAAACAAAATTTTACAAAAAATAACAAATTTTTAAGTAAAAA
Source organism: Druon quercuslanigerum (assembly GCA_010014905.2). NCBI lineage: Eukaryota > Metazoa > Arthropoda > Insecta > Hymenoptera > Cynipidae > Druon > Druon quercuslanigerum. Next base: position 3,450 of record JAAAKG020139470.1, read on the forward strand.
AGCGAATTTTCATAAAAAGAGTGACATTTTTAGCAAATAAAATTTTTAAAAGGAATCTGTTAATCAAAAAAAATCATAAACAGAAAATAAGGATGTTACAAAAAATACACTTGTAAAAGAGTTTTCACGAAAATGGAGGAATGCATTCTTTTTAATAAAATTATTGTGATATTATTTAATTTAAATTAAAATGCTGTAAATTGCTAATATTTCGAGAAAAGAATTGCATTTTCAACCTAATAGATAAATTTTTTCACTAAATACTCAATTAAAAAAAAAAACGAATTTTCAACTACAGAAATGAATTATCAACCAAAAAATTTTTTTTTATCACAGCAGCTCAACTTTAAACCGATTTGTTGAATTTTAAACTAAAAAATACGATTTCTCATTTTTTCATTTTTCATTTTAAATCCAAAACATCTAAATTAATTAAAAAAAGGTGATTTTTCTGTACGATTTTTTATCTTTTTCTCTATTTTAAAGAAAAATCTTTTAAAACTGTACTATTTTAATCTGCAATACGTGTTAGTTATATATTTTGAAGTTAAAAACGTTTAAAAAATCTTATAAATTTTGAAGATTTTAATTTGAAAACATTCAAAAATTCAAAACTTCTAATTAAACCTAAAAAATATTCAATTTACAAAAATGATAAATTTAATAATTCTGAACTAAATAACTTCAAATAGCCAAATAAAACTTCTACAATTTAATTTTAGAATTTAAACAATTGTGTAAAAATGTAGAAATTAATTTTTGATTCGATTTTGTGTCAGTCAGAGATGAAACATAAAAAACTGATTGTTATTTCAACTAAAAAAATATATTTTTAAAAAATTAATTGTAGATTATAAATAAATATTAGCAAAATTCATGAAATTTCTTTAGAATACTATTTTCTTGAATTCGTATACTATTATTATAATTATTTCTGTTATTATTAATAATATTATTCAAAATTTATGCCAATTTGACACTAATTTCATTCTCTGAACAAAGTCCGAGCCCTGTGAAAAAAAAATTTTCCTCCATTTTTTTTATGAAATAAAATACATGAAACGGAGGAAATGCTTATTTTACGTCAACTTTGCCTGCTCGAGGACAGAAAAAATAGGGAAAGTTTCGTGAAAATGTGCAGGTAGACCATGGCTATAAATTTCTTCCCAGAGTCGTGCACTTCCACTTTTTCGCTCTTTTTTCAAGTTTTGAACTCACAAAACTTTTTTATTCATACCGCAAACTGTTATCCTTTTAAAATCTTTTTTAAATGTTTCTTTTTAGGTTCAAAAGCAAATTAAAAAAAAAAAATTCTACCGTATGTGTGAATGATCATTTTGCAATTTTTTGTGATTTTCTCTCATTTTAAAAAACGAATTGAATTAATACAAGAAATAAGAAAAGCTAACTATTTTTGGTACAGAATTCAAATCTTTTTTTTTCAGGAAATTCTAATATTTTTTTGGAAATTGTATTATTTTGTTGTAAATTAAATTGTTTTGTTAAAACGTCACCTTTCTTGGTCAAAAATTGAACACTTTCGTTCATAATTCGTCTTTTTTTGTTGAAAATTCGATTATTTGATTCAAAATTTGACTGTTCGATCAAAAACTAAACTATTTTGTTAAAAAGTAATATTTTTTTATAGAAACTTAAAGTTTTATATTGAGCATTCATCTTTTTGGGTCGAAAATTTGTCCTTTTTCAATAAAAATTCAATTTTTTTTTAAATTTATCTTTTCGGGCATAAAGTTAAAAATTACATTTTTAGATGCTAGATTGAAAATTCAAATATTTTTATAGAAAATTAAACCATATTTTTTTTGTAAATCAATATTTTTTGGTCAAAAGTTCAACGATTTGGTTCAAAATTATGTTTTTTTTTTGTTAAAAATTAATTTTTTTGGGTTAAAAGTTAAACTGTTTATTAGAAAATTTCTTTTTGGTTTGAAAATTTAGCACTTTGGCAAACATAAAACTATTTGGTAGATTTAAATATTTTTTGGTTAAAAATGCAACTTTTTGGTAAAAATTATTCTGTTTGGGTTAAGAATTCAATTTTTTAACATTATTTTATTCGGATTAAAAATTAAAATATTTTACAGAAATTTCATATTGTAAGCTTAAATATTCAACATTTTAGTTGAAAATTCATGTTTTTGTTGGAAACTTCATTTTTTTGGATTAAAAATTTAACAATTTGGTCACAAATTCGACTTTTTGTCTATAAATTATCTTTTTTGTTGTAAATTCCTATTTCTTTTTTGCTAAAAATTCCTATTTTTTGGTTACATTTAATTTTTTTTATTTTAAATTATATCTATTGATTAAATGATCAAATATTATTTTTTTATTAAGAATTCACATTTTTTGGTTGAAAATTCAACTCACTTGGGAGTGAGTTAAACTAAATTATTGAAAACGTATTTTTATTTTTGAGAATCCTTTTTTTTCCTTGATATGGTATAAAATTGATCTTTTTTTTTTGAAATTTCAAATATTTTGTTAAAACTTATTTTTTTTTTGTTGAATTTAATTGTTTTTTATTGAAAATTCATATTTTTTACTTTTAACTTCAACTTACGTGGGACTCAAGTAAAATATATATTTTAAATGTATTTTTTTGGTTGAAGATACAAATTCGTTTTTTCTTTGGTTGAAAATTAATTTTTTTTACTAAAATTTTAATTTTTTCAATTTTTTGTTGAAAACTTTAGTTAAAAATTCAATTGCGTACTTCAAAATTTATTGTTTTTGATAAAATTAATCATCCTTTCGGAAACTTTATCTTTTTGGTTTTAAATTTAAATATTTGTTTAAAAATTCATCTATTTTATTGAAAATTCGATATATTTCGACTTGATTTCCTAAGGAATTGAAAGCGTTTTAAATGGAATCCAATAAAGTAACCTAAATCATTTATAATTTTCATGTAATGATTTTGAGGTACTAATTTTTTTTGTTTCTTTTCTGTTGCAGGTGAGTCATAGATTTTCTCGAATTGGCACTGGTCCATGAAGTCAGTCGGGGACACGTGTAAGTCAGTATGATCTATCAAAACGATAATGCATGTCGCCCGTAGGCGTCGGCATATATAAATATAGAGTAAGCTAGAATAATCCTGCATATTTCGAATCGTTCTCTCCCACAAGGAAAAAAAAGTTAAATTGTTCAGAGAATCTACTCAAGATGTTTCTTGTCCTAAAATAAATTTAACAGGGTGTCCCGTAGGTCAGGGAAAACCTGAAGTTCCGGAAAAAGTCAGGAATTTAAAAAAAATCTTGAAAATGTCAACAAATTTTCTGTAAGGTGTACTTTAAATACCCGCCAAGGAGAATAAATTGTATATTAATTATCAGAGAAAATGTTAAATTGTTTAGAGTAATGCACTTTGATCCGCAACTTATTGTGAAGCTACATCAAAGCAATAAAAAAAGTTAAATTATTCAGTGAATCTACTTAAGATCTTGTATTCCAAAATAAATTTAACAGGGTGTTCCGTAGGTGAGGGTAAACCTGGAGTTCCGGAAAAAGTCAGGAATTTAAAGAAAATGTCAAAAAAAAATTTATAAGGTGTACTTTAAATACCTGCGAAGGAGAATATGTTGAATATTAATGATCAGAGAAAATATTAAATTGTTTAGGGCAATGCACTTTGATCCGCAACTTCCAACGAAGCTACATCAAAGCAATCCAGCAAATCGTTGATTGAATCTCCGATAATGAGGGAGAAACTGAACCATTATCTCGATAGCAAGGGCGTGTAAATCACCGCAAAATGCTGATTTAGGGCTCGCTTTGCAAGGCCTACGCTTATCCTCACGTAAAAGATTGCGAAATAGTTGATTCTCTGATTTCAGCAACTCCTCCCTGAAACCCAGTAACTTTGTGGAAGACTCGTAACTGTCAGTTATGGGAGGCCCTCTCAATACCTATTACCGGTGTCTAGCACTCGTTGTGTACATGTGTACAAAGCCGTAAAGATGTTCCCTGGCAATAAGATTTTGGCTCAGCCAGCGAGAGCTCTGGAAAGAGTAGAGTGGAGTAGGCAAAGGAGGAGATGGAGAAGGTCTCAGCCGTGGCCACCAAGCGAGCTCTACGCTCCACGGATTTATGGATTTCATTATTGTCGATCGTGGCTGGCTAGGTTGGGGTTAGATGTAGATTGTAGAATGCAGAGTGTAGACTGTAGAGAGTAAAATAAAGAGGAAGAGAGACAAGCTTTTTAAATTACATTTTTTATGAAAAAAGATTTTCTCCTTCGCTCCGCTGGGAATCGAACCACAGAACTTCCGATTGCCGGTTGGGTGCTTTTCCACTAAGCTACTAAAGAGATCGAATGAAGAATCCTATTTCAGAAATACACGCATTAATTTGCCAGGTGTCAACTTTTTCAAGGAATTTTCAAGTCAAATTTTTGAAGGAATCTGTGTTATCATCAGAGAATAAATACAAATGTTTCCCTTAAGCTACTATTTAGGAAAATGTTCGCAAAAAGGAGAAATGTAGGGGAATAGGAAAGAAAAAACTTGAGAATGAAAAAAAGTTGAAAAATTTATTTACATTCAAAAGTTGGCCCCGTTCTACCTTAATAAATTTACGCTCGTACGTGTGGGTTTCTACTGTGCCCGCTTTCTTAAAAACTTGTGGGTTTGTTTTCGGTTAATTGTGCACATAAATCATGTACGAGTGTAAACATGTATATGTAATATGTATTTGCTGTAGGTGTGTGAGTGAAATGTGTGAGTGAATAGAGGAGATGATGGAGAGGCCGTCTAAACTTAAACTTGCTCCCCGTTTGCATTTTATGAGCGAGCAGCAAGTTCTTACCCGTAGGAATTCCGACCTCGACGAAACCGAAACCCGTAACATTTGTCCCGCAACACCCTGGCCAAGCCATTGCGGCACGAAGACCGACGAATCTCTCCTATTCCTCTTTTTCCGTCTTGTGGATCCAGGTGTTTCCATCCGATGCTGTATCGGAAAAAGAGTTTGCCCCGGGCGACTCGTAGAGTTCGACTTTTCCATACAAGAATTTGCCTTGATTTTTGTAGTATCGATGTTTCAATTTAGAAAGGGCTGGGGTGCACTGACTCAGATACGTGCCTTTTAGAGTCTTCGGGACGTTCATGCATACGCTATATGAAACTTGGAAGTTGCGGATTAAAGTGCTTCAAAGGGGGGCAACAGTGGCGACGCCTATGCATTTCCAGACTGCAGACTTTAGCTTATAGACGTTTTTTTTTAAAGGATTTTAATAGCAGTTCTGGTAAGTGTTATTTAAATATTTTTTACACTGAGCCAGATACGTGCCTTTTAAAGTCTTCGGGACGTTCATGCATACTCTATATCAATATATGAAGTTGCGGATTAAAGTGCTTCGAAAGGAGGCAGCAGTGGTATACAACCATTTTTTTAGTGGATTTAAATTCCAGTTCTTATCATTTTGCCTACATTTAAGATTTTTATAAACCTGGAAAAATCTGGATTGACTTAAATTGTTTTTGAATTACAATTGATATATTTTTTTTTTAATCTCAGGTTTTAATATAACTTTTTTGTTAAAAACTCTTACTTTTTTGTTGAAGATAAAACATTTTAGTTGAAAATTGATCTATTTTGTTAGAAATTTAACTATTTTGATGAAAATTCATTCTGTTTATTCAAAGTAATTTTTAAGCTGTAAGTTTAAGTATTCCATTTTTTGTTATTAAGGTTTTTCTTTTCAGCTGCAAATTCATCTTTTTGGTTGCAATTTTTTTGTAATTGATTTTTGCTTGATGAAAAATTCTTGTATCTAGTTTAAAATCTATCTTTTTTGATAGTAAATTAATCTTCTTGGTTAAAAGTTAAACTATTTGATTGAAAATCGAACTAGTTCGTTAAAAATAATTTTTTATTGTTGAAAATTCATAATTTTATTAGAAAATCTGTCGCTTTTGTTGAAAACTGAAAAATTTTGTTTACAGTTTATTTTCTGGTTGAAAATTAATTTTGTTCATTGAAAATGGAATTACTCTATTTTCGATTGAAAAAGGACCATTTCTAGGTTAAAATTCAACAGATCGGATCATTTAGAATAAAGGAGTTCTTCAATAAAGTCAAATGATTTGAAAAGTCACTTTAGAAACTTTAATCTAAAAAATGTAATTTTCTTCCTTTTTGAAGCGAGTATTTTTAGGTTCTGAAGAATCGCGAGATCGCAGAACGCTTTGCAGATTGACTGATAATTTTTTACAGCTGACGAGCGAACCAATATCGTGGAAACTTCCCAGTTCATTTTTCGCCTATGAGAGGTTCTATGGAAAACTCAAGAGTTCGCTTCACTGTTTCAAGCCCTCTTAAGCTTCCGATACTGTCAATTATCGAAACGAATGTGCTTCGAATACATCTTCCGCTTTTATGAAGAGAGACTAGGTCAGGAACAAACTTCGTCACTAAATCATAATTGACCAATCAAATATCGCTACACTCTGTCGTCACAATATTGAAGCGACGCCTTCGTAATTTTACCTAATGACCTGACAGCCTCACCCACTTCGCATTAGTCCATCCAATTCCATCAAGTTCCATAATTTAATGGCCGGATAAACGAAAAACTTGGTTTTCAAAATTTTCTCATTTTTCCCAGACCAATTTTTCATTTTCCCTGGTCAGGGAAAAGTGAGGGAATTTTGAAAATGCATTTTTATGGTGGCGGCTTGACCGGGAAATGACCGGGAATTTTACTGGCCAGGTAAAACGGTAAATGACCGGGAATTTTACCGACCAGGGAAAGCGGGAAGTGACCGGGAATTTTACTGACCATGGAAAAGGAGAAATGACCGGGAATTTTACTGACCAGGTAGAAATTAGGAAGAAATTAGTTTAAAAAATCAGACCCAAGTCAAAATTCCTTACAATTTAAAAGTTCATTTTTCAAAATTTTGTAAAAAGAGATTTCAGTTAGTTCCGCTCTTCAATTAGTTCTTAAAGTAGAAATAGTATTTCGAAGATAAAATGGCAGCCTCACCCACTTCGCATTAGACCATCCAATTCCATTAAGTTCCATAATTTAATGGCCGCTTTCGCAGATTCAGAATTTTCAAATAAGAGAAATTCTTCCAAGGTCCGGATAAACGAAGAACTTGGTTTTCTAAATTTCCTCATTTTTCCAAGACCAATTTTTCATTTTCCCTGGTCAGTGAAAATTAAAGGAATTTTGAAAATGCATTTTCAGGGTGGCGGCTTGACCGGGAATTATACTGAGCGCGAAATGACCGGGAATTTTACTGACTGGGAAATGACCGGGAATTTGAATGGCCAGGGAAAAACCGGAAATGACCGGGAATTTTACCGACTAGGAAAAACGGGAAAAGACCGGAAATTTTACTACCCAGGGAAAAGGAGAAGTGACCGGGAATTTGACTGACCGGGAAATGACCGGGATATTTACTGACTGGGAAATGACCGGGAATTTTAATGGCCGGGAAAAATATGGAAATGACCGGGAATTGAATTGAACAACCGGGAATTCGCTTTTGATCGTAGCAAATCGTAGTAAAAATAATTATCGTTTTTTTTTTGGGAGAGGGAGGTTCCATAAAGAAATATTATTTCACTTGGAACAGGGAACTTTTTTACGTGCAATGGGATTTTTTTAAAGAATTAAAAATAGAATTTTCTTTTTCTTAAAAATTAATGTTGTCTGAAGATTCGTCATTTTAATTGAAAATTCTGTTTTTTTTTTTTTTTAATGTAACTACTTCGTTGAAAATCCATAATTTCACTAAAAATTTAAATATTTTAGTAGAAAATTGAACTATTATATTTTTTGTTCAAATGTTATCTTTTTTGGATAAAAATTGGTTGTTATAAAGTTCAACTATTCCTGTTGAAGACTCATAATTTTATTTGAAAATTCATTTGTTTTTGTTCAAAATTCATGTATTTTATTGAAAAAATTGATTTTTTCGTAGTAAATCGACTTTTTGGTAGAAAATAATTTTTGTGTTTGAAAATTAATCTCCTTGTTTTAAAATTCTTTTTGTTTTAAAATTCAAATATTCCAAATTAATATTCATAATTTTAATGAAAAATTCATTGTTTTGTTTGAAAAATGATCTATTTGATTGAAAACTTGTTTTTTCCTTGGATGAAAAGTAATTTTGTTACCGAAAATTTAACTATTTTTCTGAAAATCCGATTTTTTTGTTCAGAATTAAATTTTTAACAGAATATTCAACTATTCTATTTTTAATGGAAATCTAGTCTTTTTGTATTAAAAGTCAACTATTTGGTTGAAAGAGGATATTTTTCTTATTTAAAAATTAATCTATTTTTTTGAAAATTCATTTTTTTTTAGTAGAAAATCCACTATTTTGAAAATTAATCTCACTGTTTAAAAATTCTTCTTGGCTGAAAATTCATATATACCAGTTAAATATTCATCATTTGATTTGATAATTTTTTTTTTGGTCACAAATAAATTTACTTGGTTGAAAAAGAAACTCTACTGGCGAAAATTATTTGTTTAAAAATATTTATCATATCAATAAAAATGCATTTCTTTGGATAAGAAAATTAGCTATTTTATTGCAAAATTGTTTATTTTTTGATTGCAAATAATTTTTTTCCTAAAACAAAAATACTATTTAAGTTGAATATTTCATGACTTTAGTTGATAATTAATTTTTTTGGTTCATCATTCATTTTTTGACTAAAAATTTAATTATTCTATTTTGGGTTAGGAATGATCTTTTTTAGTTGAAAATTCGTTTATTTTGGCTTAACATTAATTTTCCTAATGAAAAACTTCATTTTTTAAGTTTTGATTTGACAATTAATTTAATTATTAATTTTAGGTGTTAATTTTGTTTGTCTACTGGTCTATATCAATATTATTAAAATATTGATAAATCT
>JAAAKG020139471.1:0-12350 GCA_010014905.2 Druon quercuslanigerum
TCCTAAGTCTAAGTGTCCTTCGTGTTTGCCCTATATACACAGCATTACAGTTTTAGCAATTAATCTTATATATTACTTCCCTCTCATCTAGCGTGTCATATTTATCTTTTCCTAATTTAACTATCGTATTGCTCTTAAAAGGAATTCTATATATGGTATGTAAACCTAATCTAACAAACATTGATTTCAGGATTTTCGAGATTGTACCAAAAAGTGGAATAACAATAGTGTTGAAAATATTATATTCTTCATTATTTCTCGTAATTTGTTTGTTATTAATTTTTTTAATATAATTTATCCTGTTATGCACATTTTTTTCAATAAACTCAAATGGGTAATGCTTAAGAAACAAAATTTGTTTACATATTTCTAAATTTTTTTAATGAAAAATTGGATTTGACAACTTGAGAGATCTATCAATTGAGTTTTTAACAACTCCAATCTTATTTTGAATAGAATGTTTGGAAAGAAAACTAAGTGTTCTTCCTGAACAAATAGTTTTCCTATGCTAATCTGTGATTATCTTTCTTTCATCGGTTTTAATTAAGGTCATATCAAGAAAATGTAATTTTTCTTCAGTTTCAATTTCAACTGTGAATTGTAATCTTGGGTGTATGCTATTAAAAGTATTTAACAGAGTCTCTACTTTATTCTTATGAACACTAAGTGCTGAGTCATCAACATATCTGGCATAGAAATCAATATTAAAATCAATTTTATAAAAAACTTCATTTTCTAAATCTTCCATAACAATTTCAGCTAAAATTGGAGACAAAACAGACCCTATGGGAGTTTTAAACTTTTGTTTACAGAAATGATTGTTAAATTTGAATAAAAAACGTATTTAATATCATCCAGAAATTGCTTTTTTAGAATTTTTATGTTAATTTTAATCAATTCCCAACGTTTAATTATAGCCTTTTCAACTCCTTCATGTGGTATATTTGGGAACATTGCTATTAATAAAAGGATACAAAAATATGATCGGTATTATTACATTTTTAATTAGTTTTAAAAAAGCATAACTATTTTTTATCGAGTTTTTAGAAGTTTTAATTGATTGTTTAATAATCTTGTTTAATAACTCTTCTAATTTTCTAGTTAGAGAGCCTATTGTAGAAATAACTGGTCGTAATGGATAATCAGTTTTATGTGTTTTAACAAGGCCATAAGCTAATGAAATATAAATACTCGTTATATCTATATCACAACGCGCAATATTATTCCCTAAAAATTTTTTAGTTCTCATACTATTTAGGATTTGAAATCTCCCTTTTTGAAGCATTTTAGTTGAATTATTTGGAACTATTTAAAAACTATCTTCATCGTTAAAAATTTGTAACATTTTTTGAATATAAATATCTTAATGAATAGCTATCGTAACAGAACCTTTATCTGATTTTGTAATCATTAATTCTGGATGATTTTTAAGAAAAATTTTTGTTTCACTTAAAGCTTCGTCTCTAATGACCCGAAAAGTGAGATAGTTTGGTAATCTATTTGTTAAGGATTGAATGTTTTTTATGTTCTTATGCATAAAATTATTTTTGACAAAATTGATTATTTTCCAATCTCAAAATACGAAATTTTAAAGAGAGACACTAAACAAATGATACTTTTCCAATCTATAGGTTTTGCTTATAAATATCGTATGATTTCTTATAATTGAGTTGTGAATGTTACCTCAGTTTTCATGGGAAAAAATCTTTTTAATAGATTCTTATATTAATAAAATATCAAAAATTGAAATTAAATAAATAACAATCTTTTAATGTCAGAAATATTTTGAGATGTATTATGTTTGGATTATTAATTTTCAATGTCATTGATAATATAATAATCTAAATACATTGGTTTATAATAAAAAAAAATTATAATTGTTTAAACAAATAGAATAAACAAATTAATTGTTTTTTCATTTTTCAACATACAGATTTCGCTTTTTCTGAGAAATAAATTCCTAATGTCTTGCTAGTAGCTCTGTATATTTATTTTTTATTACTGATAAACAATTAGGAATTTTTGTTAAAGTGTGATAAACAAATTCATAATTTGGCAATTTTCAGTAGATAAATTTAATTTCGTGATATTTTGCGTGATATTTTAAAGAATTCATACTGAATTGCGGTCGGAAAATTATGTTATAGAAACACAAAAATTCCTTAAACATTGTAGTCGTTTTCATAAAAAACAATATGGTGTTTCCATTAACAAATGGTCACAGAGTAATTTTTTTATTAAATTTGTTTAAAATTACGAATTTTTTTCTTACCGTAAAATATCAGAAAAGGCCCATTAGTTACACACATTTAATTAATTGTGTTTTTTATTACATTTGTTACTAAAAATTACTGATTATTTATTGTTAACAAGAAATTACTATAATGAGCTACTAGCAAGACATTAGGAATATATTTCTCTAGAAAAACGATATCTATATGTTGAAAAATAGGAGAACAATGAATTTGTTTATTCTATTTATTTTAACAAATAGAAATTATTTTCTTTATAAGCAAGTATCATATCAAGAGGTATTTTCAATATATCTAAATTTGATTTAAATAACAAATTCCTTTTACTGATAAATTGACAATATTATGCATTTGTTATTTAATATTTTTTAAACAAATAACAACAATTGTCTAAAATCAAAGGATCGCACAAAAAATGAGAAGAAAGATAATTATTGTCCTTTCTGTTAAAAAACGAAACAAATCTATTTCAATATAAAGAATTTATGCATTTATTGATCAAATTTGTTTAATTAATTAACTAGTGGTCTTTAATTTTTTGTAACTCATGTCGACATTTTTTTTTTCATTTAATTTCCATTAAAAAAAACACACATCTAAAGTAGCTATATATCATCATTACTAAAAATTTAACTTTTGTTGAATAATTTGTTTATAAGAATTGTAAACAATTTTTTTAATTTCTGATACTGGTGGACAACATTCTAAACAAGTTTATCCAATAATTCTGTGTACTTTCGCATAAATTGGATTTTTCCCCAAAAAATTACATCTTAGAATTTAAAAAAAAAAGGAATTTTCATTGTTAATTAAAAAAACATATTTTAAAAATATGCGTCGGCACCAGCTTCGTTCAAAATGTGTATTTTTTGGTGAAATTCAACTGTTTCAATTTAAAATTATCATTTTAGTTTAAAAAAATATTATTTTTTTGTAATTAAAAATTATTGTTTTGAACTGCAAACTTAACTGTTCCATGTTTGTTTCAAAATTTTTCTTCTTCATTGAAAAATTCTAGTATTCGGTTGGAAATTCTAGTCTTTTATAACTAATTCATCTTTTTTTGGTTAAAAAATCTTTTTTTTTAAGACTCAAAATTTTTTAAATTTATTTCTTTTTTGGAAAATTTAACTGATTTGAAGAAATTTTTTTTGTTTTGTTTTAAATTAATTTTTTAAACTGAAAATGCAACTATCGTATTTTGTTTTTCATGGTTCAAAATTAATCGTTTTAAATAAAAACTACATTTTTCTTTGTTTCATTCCAAATTATTTTTAAGTTACTAAAAGTGAATGGTGAAGATATATTTATAAACAAATTTTTTTTCCAATTAACATTATTGGTCCCCTAGATGTAAGATTTTTTTATATATAAAAAATTTATGATAGAGAAAAGTCAGGGAATTTCGAAATTTAGATTCGGTATCAACGCTGATTTTATAAAAATTGAAAATATTTATTAAAGCTTTTAAAACAAATTCCTACTGATGCAGACTTAATAGAGCCAGGGAATTTCTAGTAAACTGTGATTGAAGTTTATTTTATTATTTTGGTCGAAATTGAAAATTTTTTAGAAAAATTTATTCTTTCTGTATTCTTGAGTTTTGTTTAAAAATGTGTCTTTTTTGGTTCAAATGAACTGTTTCTGTTCAAACTTATCATTTTAATTGAATAGCCTTCCTTTTTTTAAATTTAACTGTTTTGTTAAACATAATGTTTTTTAATTGACAATTATTGTTTTTAACTATTCCATGTTTGGTTGAAAAATTTTATTCTTCATTTGGAAATTTTACTATTTGGTTAAAAAATTCATGTATTTTGTAACTAAGTCATCTTTTTGATTTAAAAATCGTTTTTTATTAAAAATTAATTTCTTAGTTGAAAAATTGAACTATTTTCTTTAAAATTTGTTGTTTTTTGATTTAAAATTGATTTTTGAAACTGAACATATAACAACTTCATTTTTGCTTTAATTATTTTATTGGGTTGAAAATTCAACATTTTGAATGAAATTTTTACTCTGAGTTACCTGAAAAATCTCTCTTTTTTGAAAATTCGACTGCTTTCTTGAAAATTCCTCTTTTTGGTTTAAAAATTAGTCTTTCTTGGTTGAGAATTTAAAACATTTGTTGAAATCTATTATTTTTTGGTTTAATTCAATTGAAAATTAATAATTTCTGTTGGAACTATTAACTAATGCACTTTTTGTTGAGAATTTATATTTGTATCGATGATTAATCACTTTTATTGAAAATTGAACTATTTACTTAAAAATTCCCTTTTTCTTTATTAAAAATTATTTGTTTAAACTGAAAATTAAATTGTTCGTTCTAAATTAATCATTCTAAGTTACTAAAAAGGTGTGACAGTTGAGAAAATTCAATAAAATATATTTATAAACAAATGTGTAATAGTCATAAAATTTATTTATTATTAATTAATTTATTTATTATTTTATAAATATTATTTTTTTTTTTTTAATTAATTAATTTATTTATAAAAGCTTTGAAGACAAATTCTTACCGATGCAGACTTAATAGAGCCAGGGAATTTCTGATAAACTGACGTTGAAGGTTATTTGATTATTTTGATCAAAATTTAAAAAATTTTAGAAAAAGTTATTCCTTTTGTAAAAAATTCATCAATTTTGTTCAAAATGTGTCTTTTTTGTTTGAAATGAATTGTTTCTGTTCAAACTTATCATTTTAATTAAAAAACCTTCTTTTTTTAATTTAACTATTTTGTTCAAAATAATGTTTTGTATTTGAAAATTATTGTTTTTAACTACAAATTTAACTGTTCAATGTTTGGTTAAAAAAGTTTCTTCTTCAATTGCAAATTTTACTATTTGGTTCAAAATTCCTGTATTTTGTAACTTAGTCATCTTTTTGATTAAAAAATCGTTTTTTGTTAAAAATTAATTTCTTCGGTGGAAAATTAAATTATTTTGTTTAAAATTTGTTGTCTTTAATTTAAAATTAATTTTTTTTTACCCGAAATATAACAACTTCAATTTTGCTTTAATTATTTGATTGGTTTGACAATTAAACTGTTTCAGGAGGAATTCATCTTTTCGCTTGAAAATTCAACATTTTGAATGAAATTTTTACTCTGAATTACCTGAAAAATCTCTCTTGTTTGAAAATTCCTCTTTTTGGTTTGAAAATTATTCTTTTTTGGTTGAGGATTTGAAAAATTTGTTTAGAACTATTATTTTTTGGTTTAATTCAATTGAAAATTAATAATTTTTTGGGAATTTTAACTAATGCACTTTTTGTTGAGAATTTATTTTTGTATCGATGATTAATCACTTTAATTGAAAATTGAACTATTTGCTTAAAAATTCCTATTTTATTTTTTGAAAAGTATTTGTTTTAGTTGAAAATTAAATTGTTTGTTCTAAATTTATCTTTTTAAGTTACTAAAAAGATGTGACAATGAGCAAATTCGATAAAATATATTTAGAAACAAATGTGTAATAGTCATAGAAAGTCAAAAATTGGTCAAGAAAAAGTCAGGGAATTCTGAAATTAAGATTTGGTATCAACCCTGATTTTATAAAAATTTAATTTATTTATAAAAGCTTTTATAAATTATTCCTACCGATGCAGACTTAATAGAGCCAGGGAATTTTTAGTAAACTGAGATTGAAGTTCGTTTTATTATTTTGTTTAAAATTCAAAAATGTTTACAAAAAGTTATTATTTCTCCCTTTTTTGAAAATTTTTTGAAAACTATTATTTTTTGGTTTAATTTATGTTTGTATCGATGATTAGTCACGTTCATTAAAAATTGAACTACTTTCTTAAGAAATCCTGTTTTCATTTAAAAAAATTATTTGTTTTAACTGAAAATTAAATTGTTCGTTTCAAATTTATCTTTTTAAGTTACTAAAAAGATGTGACAATGAGAAAATTCGATAAAATATATTTAGAAACAAATGTGTAATAGTCATAGAAAGTCAAAAATTGGTCCGGAAAAAATCAGGGAATTTTTAAATTTGGATTTGGTATTAACCCTGATTTTATAAAAATGTCATTTATTTATAAAAGCTTTTAAAACTAATTCTTAGCGATGCAAAACTAATAGAGTCAGGGAATTTCTGATAAAATGACGCTGACGTTCATTTTATTATTTTGTTCAAAATTTAATATTTTTTCGAAAAAGTTATTCTTTCTGTATAATAATTCTTGAGTTTTGTTCAAAAATGTGACTGTTTTGTTTCAAATGAACTGTTTCTTTTTAATCTTATCATTTTAGTTAAAAGCCTTCTTTTTTTAATTTAACAATTTCGTTGAAAATAATGTTTTGTATTTTAAAATTATTGTTTTTAACTACAAATTTAACTGTTCCATGTTCGGTCAAAAAAGATTCTTCTTCAGTTGCAAATTTTACTATTTGGTTCAAAATTCCTGTATTTTGTAACTTAGTCATCTTTTTGATTAAAAAATCTTTTTTTGTTAAAAATTAATTTCTTTGATGGAAAATTGAACTATTTTGTTTAAAATTTGTTGTCTTTGATTCAAAATTAATTTTTTATACTGAAAATATAAAAACTTCATTTTTGCTTTAATTATTTTATTGGGTTAAAAATTTAACATTTTGAATGAGATTTTTAATCTGTATTACCTGAAAAATCTCTCTTTTTTGAAAATTCGACTCTTTTTTTGAAAATTCCTCATTTTGGTTTTAAAATTAGTCTTTTTGGTCAAGAAATTGAACAATTTGTTGAAAACTATTATTGATTGGTTTAATTCAATTGAAAATTAATAATTTTTTTGGAAATATAAACTAATGCACTTTTTGTTGAGAATTTATTTTTGTATCGCTGATTAATCACTTTAATTGAAAATTGAACTATTCAATTAAAAATTTCTTTTTTCTTTATTGAAAATTATTTGTTTTAACTGAAAATTAAATTGTTCGTTTCAAATTTATCTTTTTAAGTTATTAAAAGGGTAACACAATCAGAAAATTCGATAAAATATATTTAGTTTACTTTAATTTAATTGGTCAGGAAAAAGTCAGGGAATTTCGAGATTTAGATTTTATATGAACCCTTATTTCATAAAAATGTTACTTACTTATAAAAGCGTTTAAAATTAATTTTTACAGTAATTTTCGATAAACTGAATTTCAAACTCATTGTATTTATTTTTTTTTAAATTCAACAATTTTGATAAGAAATCATTCTTTTTGGTTGAAAATCCAATTATTGCGTTAAAAATTTGTCTTGCTTCATTGAATTAAACTATTTTTGTTTAAAATTAGATTTTTTTGTTTTTTTTTTTAAATTAGAATTCGCTTTTTTGGGTTGAAAATTCAATAACTTAGTTCAACTTGGAATTGCTTTGTCAAAAACCTTTTAGTTAGAAAATTAAATATTTTGTATAATATTTTCATTCCCTATTGACTGAAAAATCTTTCTTGGTCGAAAATTCAACTTTTTGTGGAAAATTTCTCTTATTAATGTATATTTTAATTAACGATTTAACTTCTTTTTTGCAAACTCGTATTTTTTACTTTAATTCAACTGTTTTCGATTCAAAATAATTTTTTTAATCCAAACTGTAACACTTTTCGTTGAAATTCATTTTTGTTAGCGAAGATTCATCATTTTGGTTATAAATTGAACTATTTTCTGAAAAATTCCTTTTTTCTTGGTTTAAAATTTATTTTTTTAACTGAAAATTAAATTTTTGTTTCTTAATTGATTTTTTTGAATTACTAGAAGTGTTTGAGATATATTTCGAAACAAATATTTTTTTGATATTAAAATTATTGATCACCTAGATGTAAGACTGTTTTTGTATCTAAAAAGAATAAATAATGGTCAAAGAAATTGAAAAATTGGTCAGTGAAAATTTAGGAAAAATCAGGGAATTTCGAGATTTAGATTTTATATAAACCCTTATTTTATAAAAATGTTAATTTCTTATAAAAGCGTTAAAAAATAATTCTTACAGATGCAGAGTTGATGGAGCCAGGTAATTTTCGATAAACTGAATTTCAAACTCGTTGTATTTATTTTTTTTTTTAATTCAACAATTTTGATAAAAAATCATTCTTTTTGGTTGAAAATCCAATTATTCCGTTAAAAATTTGTCTTGCTTCATTGAATTAAACTATTTTTGTTTAAAATTAGATTTTTTTTGTTTTTTTTTTTTTAAATTAGAATTCGCTTTTTTGGGTTGAAAATTCAATAACTTAGTTCAACTTGGAATTGCTTTGTCAAAAACCTTTTAGTTAGAAAATTAAATATTTTGTATAATATTTTCATTCCCTATTGACTGAAAAATCTTTCTTGGACGAAAATTCAACTTTTTTGTGGAAAATTTCTCTTTTTAATATCTATTTTAATTAACGATTTAACTTCTTTGTTGCAAATTCATATTTTTAGTATAATTCAACTGTTTTCGGTTAAAAATAATGTAAAAAAATGTAAACTGTAACACTTTTCGTTGGAGTTAATGTTTGTTAGCAAAGATTCATCATTTTGGATACAAATTGAACTATTTCCTAAAAAATTCCTTTTTTCTTGGTTCAAAATTAATTTTTTAAACTGAAAATTAAATTTTTGGTTTTCATATGTTTTTTTGAGTTACTAGAAATGTTTGAGATACATTTCGAAAAAATTTTTTTTTTTTATATTAAAATTATTGCTCACCAAGATTTCAGAATGTTTTTATATCTAAAAAAAAAATTGGTAAGAGAAAATGAAAAATTGGTAAGAGAAAATTCAGGGAACGTCAGGGAATTGCGAAATTTTGATTTTTTGATTTTTTGCAAATATCAAATAATACAATTTTTGTTAAATATTCGTTTTTTTATTGAACTACATTTTTCATTTTTTCATTCCAAATTTATATTTTTAAGTTACTAAAAGTGAATGACGAAGATATATTTAGAAACAAATTTTTTTTCTCCCAATTAACATTATTGGTCTCATAGATGTAGGCCTTTTTTATATAACAAAATTTATAAAAGTCAGAAAAAAATTAGGGAAATTCGAAATTTAGATTTGGTATTACCCTGATTTTATAAAAATTAAATTTATTTATAAAAGCTTTTAAAACTAATTCTTACTGATACAGACTTAATATAGCCAGGTAATTTTTGATCAACTGAGGTTTAAGTTCATGTTATTATTTTGTTCGAAACTTAAAATTTTTTAGTAAAAGTTATTCTTTCTGTATAATAAATAATTCTTGAGTTTTGTTAAAAAATGTGTCTTTTTTGGTTAAAATAAACTGTTTCTGTTCAAACTTATCATTTTAGTTGAAAAACTTTCTTTTTTTAATTTAACTATTTTGTTGAAAATAATGTTTTATAATTGAAAATTATCGTTTTTAACTGCAAAATTAACTGTTCCATGTTTGGTTGAAAAATTTTCTTCTTCAGTTGGAAATTTTACTATTTGGTTAGAAATTTCTCTATTTTGTAACTAAGTCATATTTTTGAATAAAAATTGTTTTTTGTTAAAAGTTAATTTTTTTAACTAAAAATAGAACAACTTTATTTTCGCTTTAATTATTTTATTGGGTTGACAATTAAACTGTTTCATGAAGAATTCATTTTTGGGTTTGAATATTAGTCTTTTTTGGTTGAGTATTTGAAAAATGTGCTGAAAACTATTATTTCTTGGTTTAATTCAATTGAAAATAATTAATTTTTTTTGGAAATATTAACCAATGCACTTTTTGTTGAGAGTTTATTTTTGAATCGATGATGAATCAATTTCTTTGAAAATTGAACTATTTGCTAAAAAATTATTTTTTAATTTATTGAAAATTATTTGTTTTAACTGAAAATTAAATTCTTCGTTCCAAATTCATCTTTTTAAGTTACTAATAGGTTGTGACAGTGAGAAAATTCGATAAAATATATTTAGAAACAAATATTTTCTTCGAATTACAATTTTTATACAAAATAATTCTTTTTTGTTGAAAATCCAATTATTTTGTTAAAAAATTTTCTTTCTTGGTTGAATTAAACTGTTTTTGTTTAAAATTAAAATCTTTTTTTGATTGAAATATAAATTGTTACGGTTTTTTTTATTAGAATTCGTTTTCTTGGCTTGAAAATTCAATAACTTAGTTCAATTTAGAACTGCTTTGTCAAAAACTTTTTAGTTTAAAAATTCAACATTTAGTTGAAAACTAATTTTGAAAACATTTTCGAAAAATTCCTCTTATTAGTATGAAAATTAGTATATTTTTATTAACGATTTAACTTCTTTGTTGCAAGCTCATATTTTTTAATTTAATTGAACTGTTTTCGATTTAAAATAATCTTTAAAAAAATGTAAACTGCAACACTTTTCGTTGAAGTTCATTCTTTTTAGCGAAGATTCATCACTTTTATTAAAACTTAAACTATTTCCTGAAAAATTCCTTTTTTCTTGGTTCAAACTTAATTTTTTGAACTGAAAATTAGTTTTTTTATTCTAAATTGATTTATTTTAATTACTAGAAGTGTTGGAGATATATTTAAAAACAACTATTTTTTTATATTAAAATTATTGATCACCTAGATGTAAGACTGTGTATATACATAAAAAAAAATAAATAATGGTCAGAGAAAATGAAAAATTTGTCAGCGAAAATTTAGGAAAAGTCAGGGAATTTCGAAATTTTGATTTTATATCAGCCCTGATTTAAAAAAATTTCATATAATTATAAAAGCTTTTAAAAGTAATTCTTACGGATGCAGAGTTTTCCCCATTCTTTTTTCAGAATTTAACATGAAAATAAAGACTGAATATTCAAGATTCCTAGAATGGATCTAAAAAAAAAGATGATTGTTTTATGAATCCGGTAAATTAGAAGCCGACTTTTAAACCCGAGTTCAGATTACCTATTCAAAGACAGAAATATTGCCTAAAACCTTTTTCTAGTTCGTTCGAGAGTATAAAACCCCATAAAAAAGGAATTTATCAAGTTCGTGGAATCACTTCAGTTTTATAATACTAGAATGGAATGCAAATTTATTTTGAATCCAATGCTTTTTACTCCTTAAAACAGATCACCCGGTTATGTAAATTTACCCTGGGGTTATGATTTTCAGCTTTATAAATTAAATTCTTTTCCCTTTTGTTATGAAAAAGAATTCCCCAAGGAATGTTAAAAGTATTTTTTTATATTTGCATTCTGTTAGTCTCTGATAAAACAATAACAAATTGCAAAAAATAAATCAACTAATTCATTAGTCAATCAACACAATTTAAGTACCAAAAGGGTTAAGATTTTTGAATCCTAAATATTATAATTCATTTAAAATAATTAGTAATTTATTTTTAATTTAAAATATTTAAAATAAATCATTTCTTTATCACTTACTTTTGGCGGCATTTTGGTATGATTAGCTATTAAACAATTTATCGAGAATATCGTCTTAGAGTCTGAAATATTTATAAATAGAAAATTAACCTGTCTATTCTTACATTATTGACATTAAATTAAAAACCACTTTCATGTTGTCAAATTTTTTTAACATTTTAGGAAAGCTTCTATGATATTATTTAAATATTAGAATTCCTATTATATATTGCCTTGAAATTATTGTTATTATTAAAAGAGAAATATTAACATCATTTGATTAATCAATTATGTAATTATTTAATCTAATTTTAAACTTTTTATAGTATAGTTATTTTATAAATTTAAAGAAGAAAAATTTATTTAATTACTTAAACTACCACTTGATATAAATAAATTTAAAATAAGTTTAAATGTAAATTTTTCAATATTAAGTTTAACTGTTAAATTTTTCTCATTCAATTAAATTATGATTTTTTAAACATAATTTTATTTTAAGTGTGTGATTTTACAAGGCGATTCCTAAGCTGTTAAAAATTATACAGGCTACAGACTTTGCAGTTGGGAAATTAAACTATTTCAAGTCAAAGATTTTAGCAGTTAAACAAATTAAAGCGTTCAATTAAAATTTTATAACCTATTTATAATTGTAAATTAATGAAAAAAATAGATTCATTGCTTTAGTCAAGAATATTTAATTTTTAATATTCTTATTAAGTTCTTTAATTGCGATTTTTTCCTGTTTTGTTGAGTTTAAGAGGAAAATTTGCGCTTGGCGTAAA